>CM076571.1:595382852-595548413 GCA_034641835.2 Pinus albicaulis | reverse complement strand
CTTCTTGGAACACCTTCATGTTCCTCCTTGGATCTAGAGCTTTCTCCATTATGTTTTCCATAACCAAGACCCAAATACTTAGACCTTTCCTCAATAGCAATTGGCTCAACTATGCCTTGTGCATGTTTTCCCAATCCTTTACCTTCATAGCCCAGCTTCATCAATAATTTGGACCCTATTCCTCTAGTGTGTCTTTCAAAAGCACCTACACATTCATTTTGAGAGGAAATTGAAGATAAACTTGAATTGCATACCTCTTTTTCAAGCACATGCTTGGCTAAGGTTTCCTTGGCATCATGGATCTAAGTCTCCATCTCATGCGTCTTTTCAAGAAGCTATTTCTTCTCCTCCTTCAAGGCAATAAACTGCTCTTGAAGTTTAATGCTCTCCCTCTTATCTTCATACTTCTCTTGCATCATATCAATCATGATGTAGAGCTTCTGTAACATCTCTTTATCAAAGAGATTTTCTAAGGAAGATTGACTAGAATAATCACTTAATGAAGTTTTCATCACACTATGTGATGCATACAAAGCTTCTTTGTTGTGATTTGAGAATTCAGTTCACATATTTGATTTCTTCTCCTTCACACATAAACTTGCAAGTTCACTATGTAAAAGTTCACAATTAAATTCTCCTTGCACAAATTGAAAAACCATTAGCTAATTATTCAAGCTAACCTTGGCTAAAATGAGCTAAACCTGAGCTCTGATACCAACTTGATCTGAATATGGGTTAACTATTTATTGCTATGCTAGCTCCCTCATCATTATTAAAAATGTGTGATTACGATCGTCTCATGTTAACAATTTGTGAAGGGGTTAAAGTATCAAGTTTCATGTGTCTTTGGTGATAAAATTATGAGTTCATTAAATCTTAAAAAATCATGAACAAAAAATGAAATGCAGAAACATAAATCACAACAATCACATAACACAATGTATGATAATGGATTTCACCCCTCCTGGGCTACATCTCCATAGACCTGCTTTAACTAGCTAGGCCCTCCTGGGATTAAGAGTCAAATTTCTGTTTACAAGCACTAGTATTGCTCCAATGGATTTTAAAATTGTTCCATTGGATTCAAAACACACAAATACCCCAAAAATGACTATTCAATCTCTGAATTTGGTTCCCAGCGGATCTAGGCTTGACCCCCAATCTCAGTGGCCATGGGCTTGTTTAATATCCAAAGTAACAAAATCGCCTTCAGATGTGCTCCAACGCCTCTGCAAACTGTATCACTATTTTCATAACATAAAATACATCTAAAAATGATTTTTAATTCACTCCATTTTTCCTTCAGCTGAACTGGGTATGATCTTCCCTCCTAGTGGCCCTAAGCTTCAAAAGTATTCAAGTGACCAAAAACACCTGTAGATTTGCCCCATTACCTATGAAAGCTATTCCAATGGATTCATAGCATGAAAATACGCTAGGAATTACTATTCCTTCACTCCATTTGGCCTTCATTTTATGTGGACATGGCCTTCCCTCCTGGTGGCCCTAGGCTTCAAAATTATTCAAGTGATCAAAAACACCTGTAGATTTGATCCATTGCCTCTGCAATATGTTCCAATGAATTCATAGCATGCCAATATGCTAGGAATGACTATTTCTGAGCCAAAATTGGTTGAAAATTGCTAAATATAGGCCTCATTTAATTTTCCCTTATATTCTGCCTCTAAATCTGGAGAACTACCAGTTAGCTCCAACAAATGTGAAAGTGCCGCCGGATTTTGAAGATTCCTCCAAAATTTACGCCAACTTTTAACTAAGCTTAATTAAGGAAAATTTGTGGATTAGTGGGTGATAAGTGTGCACTAAGCACAATTAGTTTGGGTGCTTTTGACCTGGGCATATGGTAGAGTCACGTAGGAGGTGGGTGGGCCCATGGGGCCGGCCCCCTCCATTCCAACGTCCGATCCGCGATAACCTTCAAATCAAAGTGAGGCATGTCCCTAAACAAGAAACATGGTTGTGGCCCAATGGTATTGGGTGGTGGTAGCTGGGGGGAGGTCACTGGGTCGAACCCCGACCTCCAACCCTCCATACTTGTTTTGCTACGTATTTAAATACACACTACCCGAACTTTGTAACAACGCCTCCAAACCTTTGATATATGCACTATCCCAAGGTTATAAAACCCTTTTTTTGGATTTAATCAGACTTTGGTTATGTATTGATATGCACTCCCATATTTCGATTATCGTCCATGTTACATGTGCTCCAATTAATATATGCTTCGTCCAATCCACACCTTGGTTTATAAATAAACATGCTAACTGCTCCAAACCATAGGTTATAATGCCACCGAAATTGGGGTTAGATAATATATATGTTGAAATTAAATTATATATATATCCAACCTTAATACATAATAAGAAATAATTTCCCACACATAAAAATTCATGAACCCACATTCAACCTTGGAGGGCATTGGGAAAATTTTACCTTTGCAAAACAAACTGGCAAATCCCATAGTGATACTTGTCACAATCCCATTGGGAAAAAACTGAAAAATATTCCCTGCATGCTAACTGGGTTGCCATTTCATCAGCCTATACCTATTCTGCAATTAAAAAAAAAATCATGTTCTTAGTGGTGATCAACAGACCATAACTTCTTCATCCGAACTCCGTTTTTGACGAAACGAATTGTGTTGGATTCCTGGCAACGACTCGGTCGTTTTAATTCTAGTTTTATGAAATTCTGAGCACTTTCATATTTAAGCTAATTTTTGCCCCTGATCCAGATTCTGATCAGTTGACCACCAAACCTCACCCATGCCCACGTTTTCCCAGCATTGCAAAGCACCAGTGCCCTCTTTGCACCAGTGTTGGTCCCTATTTTTTACAAATTTTCCTTGTTTTTCTAGCCCCTCTTTCATCAGCCTGCTTCCAGTTGAGCTTCCTTGAGGTTTTGAGTGTCTTGTGGTCTCTCTAAAACCCCCATTCATCTTGCATTTTTGTTCTTTTGCCTTTGATAAGAATTGGTTTCAATTTTTATTTTTTCTTATCATTTGGTCACTTATAAACTTGTTTTGATTCATTGTTGATCGCTTGGATGCATTTTTTTTGCAGTCCTCATTCAAAAAAGTGTAATTGAACATTTGCATCTTAGTTTTCTTCATTTTGAAAATTAAGTGTGGTGGAAAAAAAATGCATTTGGAATTTAGGGTTTTGCATATATATTAGATTAGGAAAATTTGAATCGAAATGAAAATTGCATCTTGCATCTTGTTTTCTGCATATTCTGTGCTAAATCTTGATTGTTTCTTCCCTTCCATAGCTAGATTTTCATTGAAAGAGAAAATATTCCTATTTTCTCATGCTAGATTTTCATTTTAGGGTATTCAGGTGACATTCGTGGTGAGCCCTAAAACTGTAACTTAATCAAAGATAAACACTAAAATATATTGAATCAACCTAAGTAGCATTTGTAACATTAAAGCAAACATTTAGAGGTCTAGGCTAAAGACGTATTCTAGTGTCGTTAAACGAGGGATTTGTCGTTGTTTTCCAGCATTGCATTCTCGGGGTGAAATATCGTTCCACGTACGTAAGTGTGTAGGATCTTTCTCCACATACCTTCAGGTATATCAGACAACACTCCATGCATGAAAATTATATGGGAATGGTCTCATCAAACGATTACGCATTAGACAACACTACTACAGATTACACTCCCACGTATCATCGAGTATATTTTTGGATTCCCAAATAGTTTGTTATCCATCGATAGGTAACTGAGTCTGCCACCTTGCATACCATGATACACTGAACACAACATTCGGGGAGATTGATTATCGTACGTTAAGTCCTTGGTTCACCAAGGTGTATATTGCAGATCATAGTTGCTTGGTAATCCTTTATGCCTAGTTAACTCTCTTTTTTATTTTTTTCTTTTTGTGTTACTAAAATTTATTATCCAACGTGGAAGAACAAAATCCCCTTCCCTGTCATTCGCGTAAAATGAAAAATAAGCATCTTATTCATCTAGAGGCTACTCCTTGTTAGCTCCATGTAATTTCAGCAGATTGGCAAGACTAAAACTCCAGGGAGGACATTGGAACCACTTTGGGATTCTAGGATCTAGCCCTCCTGAATCAAGAGAGGGATCTCTCTATAAGTGCAAAGATTGATTTATCTTTAAGGCTTTTATGTGTGATATTAGGCTATTTATTAAGAACGAGGTTTTTGTTTGGTTTTGGATGGTTGAGCATGATTTTTAGTTGAGTGGAAAGTCCTAAAATGAAAGAGTTTCAAAGGGGAGAAGGTATAAGCAATCAGAACAAGATTTGGCTGATAGGCTAGATATGACGTTGGTTTTTAGTCCATTGGGCTATGGAGTCATAAAAGGTTTTAATTGTGCAAAAATTTCAAGAGTGGTCGAAGGGGCAAGTCATCTATATCACAAGAGATTTTAGATAAAATGATGGAATGGAACAATAAAAGTGTTGAAGTGGTGGAAAAAGACAATAATTTCAACTAGGATTTATCAATATTTCCAAACAAGAAAAGCCTTTTAAGTAATTTTTTAAAACCAACCAAAGGACAGGGCTAACCATAGACTTCTTTGGACAAGCTTGTATTAAAGCTAACTTATCAGAAAAACAATCTAGTAATCTACATAATTACTTTCATAAGGGATGAAAACAAATAAGAAATCAAAGTGCAGCCTAGGATCAGATAAGATACTTTTAAATCTAAACTTCTTTCAGCATACTCTTAGGGAAACTTTCAGAATTACCTTTGAAGAAAAAACTAGAAGACAGGGCAAACCATAAACTTTCCTAGTCTAACTCTACTGAGTATATAATGAAAATATCATTCAAGAACTTCTTTTCAAGATTTTCACATCAAGATAAGGACAAACCAACATTCCTTGATAATGTTTACACTTAACTTAAGACCTTCTTAAACACACAATTTGGAGGAAAACATTGAGATAAAGCTTATCAGTCAGAGAAAGGTACTGTAAACAGTAAATCCTAACTCTATGTTTTTTGTTCTTTATCAGAGAATAAGTGGAAAAAATGGCATACATGAAAGGAAAACAATAGCACAGAAAAAAGTACTTCACCAGTGATTTAGACCAAGATCCCAAGAATCATATTGTATATTGATGTCAATCCAATTACATTCTTCAAGTCCAATGCTTCAGTACCGCAATCATGTTCTCTTCTCAGCCTAACTTATTTGATCACAAACAGAGCTTCAAGAGCTTCTGAACACTATATACATGTAGAAAGTTTTGAGCACAAGTATATATCAAAGTTTAGCAACAAACCCTTTACAATGTGCTCCTCAATAAGATTTTATAGGAAAATGAGGAGGTGGAAATATTTGTAGGGTTCAAGTATCATTAATTCTACAGTTAATGCAATTCTCTGCCTTGAAAACCATGCAAGGCATAAGGCAGGAATACATTCGATCTATATCTTCTTGTCATAACTCTGTTCTGCTTTCGAGGTTTAGTGGATAAAAATATTTGAATTTTAAGGCTATTTCTTATCCTTGTAATAACTTTGCTGATAGTTGTAATAAGTTTCTTTGATTTGAAATAACTATTCAGTTGTCTTGAGGTGAATATCTTCTATTCTGATAATAACTAGGCCTCTTTTGAATGCTTTGAGGCTGCAGGTGGCTTTTGGTAGCTGAGAGGATTCAATTAGCCTCTGATGTGGCAGTGGAAGCTTCTTGGACTGATAGATATTATTTTTTTTCTTTAACCACTATAAATTTGTTTTAATTCTATGTGTTAGGCTTAATTAGGCCTAATTTCTTGTCTTATGTTCTTCAAACTATGTTTAATGGAGTGGATCAGGTTTTTAGATAGTCGATTTAGGCCGTAATCCCTCAAAAATAAGTAAACAATATTCAATTCTTCATCTCTGCTATGACTAGATCCTTTAACACTGATACTCTTTGCTTGATTAAGTTTTGTTGTGTCTTGTTGATGTGCAGGCGTTACAGAGGTTTTATAATGGCGTCAGTGCTCATGAGGCACTGATAAACCTTGATGGGAAACCCTGCAAAATGATCTCTTTTACACATAAAGGCCTGGGGGATCGTCATCCTCGGCCTTCAATTCTCTTTTAAAACAATTGAAAAAACCATTAAAACCTACATAACAAAGAAAAATTAGAAAAAATCCTGCGGGGAAGGGTTCAGACTACTTCATAAGTTTAGGTTTAGAGCGCAGCTGTTGGATGAAAGCATCCAACAGCGAAGATTGCTCGTTGAGATCAAAAGGAGAGGTGGTTGGAGGGGTGAACGAAGGATTAAGTCTAGGTCGTAGATGCATATTGATCAACGGTCAAGATTAATCTAGGTTTTATAATACGAAGGGGTCGTGCTCATGAGGCACTGATAAACCTTGATGGGAAACCCTGCAGAATGATCTCTTTTACACATAAAGGCCTAGGGGATCGTCATCCTCGGCCTTCAATTCTCTTTTAAAACAATTGAAAAAACCATTAAAACCTACATAACAAAGAAAAATTAGAAAAAATCCTGCGGGGAAGGGTTCAGACTACTTCATAAGTTTAGGTTTAGAGCGCAGCTGTTGGATGAAAGCATCCAACAGCGAAGATTGCTCGTTGAGATCAAAAGGAGAGGTGGTTGGAGGGGTGAACGAAGGATTAAGTCTCGGTCGTAGATGCATATTGATCAACGGTCAAGATTAATCTAGGTTTTATAATACGAAGGGGTCATATTATAATGAAAAATGGAGGAAAATGTAATAAAAATGGAAGAAAAACGTTTAGCAGGGCGTAAAATAGAGTTAAATGAAATTGGGGTTTCAGGATATTCTGGGCCATTGGATTGATTAGGCAACAGATATCAATGGTGGAGATTCCTTTATACAACCCTTTGGAGGATGGGTGAAGGCCGATGAACTGAGGGCGAGATTAAACTGGGACCGTTAGATCTCAGAGATAAATGGTGGAGATTAAAACTGAGGGGATGTAATGTAAATGGGGCAAAGAGGTTTCGGCCAAAGAAACCACCGGTGTCACGCGATGAAAAGGAGGAAAGGTGGTTTTTCCTTTTTGAACGCGATATGCGTTAGCGACTAACACGTGGCTTTTTAAAACCACCCATATCGTGTAATTTTAAAACATTAACCATTGAACTCAAAATTACACAAAACCGCGCGCTAGCCATCAAATCTGAGGCGTCAGATCAGATGATCATGAGGAAAGTGCGATGGCGATGAGATGCACGGGCGAATAAAGGTGGGGCAGGGTCAAGGCGGTTTTAATCTTGACTGTCAGATCAGGGAATGAACGACTAGGATTGATCAATGGGGGCAGTAGGTCCCAAATGAGTTAAGCCTACTAGGTTAAATTTGGACCGTTGGATGGAACAGATCTACGGCTTAGATTTAATCTTGGGGTTAATGAAATAAAATACAAGGCAAGGGTCAGGTGGAGTTTGGGTCAATGCGGGCCGTTGATCTGCAAAGATCAACGGTGGGTATTCACAGAAATATTTGTACAATGGGGTTTTATGAATTTAACAAAGGGTGTGTTATGGCCTAAATCTACCTCAGGCTAAGAAAGGCAGAATCTAGGGTAACATCAAACCACGCTTAATCTGGTAGCTAGCCCTACCAGATCTAGAGAGGGCTCTCTCTTGATCAATCTCAGCAAAAATAATTAGTGAGGCTTGAGATGACTTGAATAAAAGCTGATTTTAGGCTAGGTATATATGTAAAAGAGTTTGATTTGATTTTGAGGGTGTTTTTTGGATCAAAGGGAAGGGCAGATTTTGGATCTGGGGAATGAGGCCTAGTTTTTGCAGAGATCTGAATGGGGCAAGGTAGGCAATTGTTTTGACACTTCAATTTTGAATGAAATGGATAGCTTAGATCGGTGAGGAGTTGAAGAGAGAAAGAAACTTTCAGGAATCCTCTTCAAACAGTTGAAAACATAGAAAATTAAACAAACCCTAGGTAGATCACTGCAAATTTTAATGAATTCTACCTTTATCCTTGTTTGTTTAACTTAAGAAGAAGTAAGAGGGAAAATGATACACATGAAACACCAGTAAACTTACATTAACAGAGAGAAACACATCATCAAAACAAAGAGCCACATGAATCCCAAGGAGTGTTGCAAACTTTGGTCTATTCCTTTGCCAAAATGCAGAGATGAATGTACAATGATGCTCAAAGCAATCCCAAGTGTCCAACCTATGCTAATGACTGAAAAACTACAAGATATAGACAACACTAATTCATCCCCAGCCTCTAGGGGTTGAGCTCACAAGTTTAGGAGCTACTCCAACAAAATATAAACTGAGAACTGGAAAATAGGCAGTGGATTAGCTTGCCTCTATAAGATAGGAAACTGATTCATTCAGTTGCAATTCACCTTTTGATGGATGAATCTACCTCCGTGAGTAAAAATTTAACAAAATTACATCAAGATCCATCAAACTACATCAAATTACATCATGAATTTAAAATTTGGAAGTAATAAATTCTGAAATGTCCAAAATTAGGCGAAAAACAGAGTTACTGAGTCCAAAATGAGCAAAAATCCCCAATGCGCCGCGCCTGATTTCTCTATGTGTCGCGCCAGTTTGGAGCTGATTTTGGAGGCCTTCCTGGTGTCCAAATTGGCTCCAAGTGGGCTTGTTGGAAATTTCTACCTGTCTACTTTCCAACACAAGTGGAATTTCTAAATTTGGCTTCCATTTGCCCCTCCAAAAATGAGTTCTCCCAACAATTCTTCCTGTGTGTCCAAAAAGGGGCAGAAAGGTCATTTTTAGGGTGTTTTTGACCCTTCTGGAAGCCCAAAACCTGTCAAAATATCTTAGCCATAAGTAGGAATGCATAATTTTCCATGAAAAATCCAAAAATGTAAAATTTTCATCAAAATAATCTCCCAATCATAAGCGCGCGCCAAGTGGCACGACACATTGGGCAGAAAACTCTGTTTTGTTAAGGCAAAATTTCCAAAATTCATCTCAATGCGTAGCGCCTTTTTGCAGGAGACTTTTGGAGGCCTTCCCGGTGTCCAAATTGGGCGTGGAATAGCTCGTTAGAAATCTTATTGAGTCTAATTTCCAACACAACTTGCATTTTTCAATTTGGAGTTCATTTGCCTTGTAAAAAGAAAATCTCCCAAGACTAGTCAAAATGTGCAAAATAAGGCTGCCTCAAGGCAGAGTGCTGTTGCATTCAACTTTTAAAGGTCTTCCTCAACTCCAAATTGAGCTCATGATAGCTCATTGGAAATATATTTGTGTCTAGTTATCATTTGACTCATCGAGCAAGTCATTTGGCCAACCAAGCTAGGAGAAAACTTGATTTTCCCAAGGTCACTTCAGATGTGCATAAGTTCTCCTAAGGCAACTGTATTTTTGACATTTCTCTAAAACCATGAAACATGTGTAAAAAGTGAAGGATTATTTTCTTCCTTGGCCTATTTTGGACAAAAACCTCTCTCAGGTTTCCCAAATTCATCTTTTATTGCTCAGAAACATCATTGGAGTAAAACCTATCCCGATGTGTGGAACAAGGGATTTGTCAAAATGAAGTGAAATGAAGGGGATAAGGGGCTTCTAAATTCTTGAGAAAATTTTGGGAAGTAGGGAGGGATGTTAGGAAGCAGGGGAAAGTGGAATTTCAAATATTGAGTGAGGGGAAGGGTTTCCAAAAGGGAAAAACACAGGCCTAGCCTAGAAAATTGCAAAGTTGTATCAAGAAACTAGGGTTTGTGCGAAAATGAGGAATTTGAGGGATATCCATGATGGCAAGTGTTTAATAAGGTACATTAAGGATAGGGGAAGGTGTATGAACATCAGGATAAAAGTTTTGCTGATGATTTTACCATCTAAGAGAAATTGCCTTCAAAACCCTAGGAGAGGGAAATGAACCTTACCTAGGCACAACTGAAGCATGAACAAGGTGTAAAATGACCAAGTGGAACTTGACATGATGATGAAAACCCTCTGAAGGATGGTACACTCAGCTGAATGGTGACATGGACCGACATTTGGACAACTTTGAAAAGAGTAAAAACAAACCCCAGACCTAATACCTAGTGACCAAATTTTACTTGAAGACTCACTGAAATGACAAAATTTGACCTTGACACCTTAAAATCACTTTGTAAGAGCATGTTTGATAATTGGAGGAAGGCTACAAAGACTGACACTAACATTGACTCCAATGGGGATGGTAGCTCCTTGGAGGTGCCAAGAACGACATATATTTGGAAAGCAGACAGTGCCTTCATCCATTGGGCAATGGAGTCAAAAAATCAAGCTAGAATGCATGACTGAAAACTAATGACTTGACGACACAAATTGACTCTCACTCAACTAAAAATTGACTCGATACTTAAACACAACCGAAAAACTAGAAAATATGCTCAATATGAAGCTTATTCAATACAAACTACTCTAACAGTTTCATTCATCACCTGATCAAGTGAAATGAAACAACCAATGCAACCAAGTAAGTATTCCAGCTGCTATTTGAATTCTCCTCAAGTGCTCACTTATGAACAACAAGAGAGAACTACCGAAAGGCAACTCCCATGAAAACTTGGAAATAGATCCGTTGAATGATATGGATTCTCTATCCGCCTCCAAAAACACTGCATATGAGATTGAATTTCATGCACACTAGGACTTAGCTCATCCAATGGATTACTTCTCTTCTCCTCATACCATGAATGCAAACTTTGATCTAAGCTTTGTGACAAGACTCCTACTGAAAATGACAAAGAAACCGGCTGCCGGATCAAGTTTATATCAGCACACGTTTCAAGCTCACATGTAGTCAATGGAGAAAGATTTTGACTGTAGACATCATCCAACACATTAGCTATATGATCATGAAAAACTTGAAAAGACTACTGCAACCCATTTTCTATTATTTCTGATGAGATTACATGATTTTCTACAAGCTGCTCATTTGAAGATTTACTATGCAATTTACCCTTCAAAAACTGAAATGATTCAAAACAAAATGGTACGGAGTCATCTTGTATCATTTGATCATATGTGCCAGCTTCCAAGTCTTCATCTGCAACTTGACAATCAATGGCATTCGGGGGCTGCAAATCTGGATATGAGAAGTCTTGAACAAGGTTTTTATTGCCCTCAAGATGGTCCAAATCAAGACTTGTTGACAGTTGATTTCTGATTGCATGGAAGTTGTCTCTGATGAACTGAAACGAATCAAAACAAAAAGGCAAATATCCTTCACTTACTTCAAAATTTGCTGCACTTTCCTTGTCATTATCATAGCTGATATGCATCGGTTGATCACTGTACTCAAGCTGCTGAAAGTGAACGTCCTCCTTCCACAAACTAGCTTCTGATTTGTCTGCAAGATTAGCTTCTGTTTGGAGAACATAATCATCATCATACTGATCAAACTGAGGCAAATCATCAGTATAAAACACATCATCAAGCATACATGTCAAATCAACAGATCTCTCTTCTCCAAGATGATCTACAAAACAATCATTATTAGATCTATGACAACTGGGATAAGAAACAAAATGTTTTGGATCAACAACTTGTTCTTCTTCAATCAGCGAGCCATGGGCTTGAACATTATACTCATTCCTTGTGGTGATATTTTGCATCATCTCTTCCACTGCACTTACCAACATGTCAAGCTTTACCTCTAGAGATGTCGATTTCTCTGGATCTATGTTTTTCATCTCTTCTTCCTTCAACCTTGCCCTTCGGATCAGAAAATGAGCCTCTACATCTACTGCACTGTTCTGCATCTCTTCAAGTGTTGCAATATTCCTTTCTCTCAGCTGAAACTCCATTTCCGGATCAAAGGCACCCGGGTAGTGCAAGAGAGCGGATCCAAGAGGAGGTCTTATATTAAATGGCATTGAATAATAAACTTTGTTAAATCTGGCAGAAAACTGTTGTACTATCTCCCCTGGCAGTCTTTTCAGCTGGTTATACTCTTCTATAATCAAGAAAGGGTTCTATATGATCACCCACCTGTCGAGGAAAACTTTGACGAACTGCTAGAAATATGAGATGCTCGCATCAGGCAAGGTTTTGAACCAACTCTTGACTTTGCCTTGCAAAGAAAGAGAAAAAAGCCTAATACTGACATCCTCTTCATCAACTTCAAAAAGGTCAAGAAAAGACTCAAAATTCAGAACATGTCTCTCAGCAGTGATGTTGTCGCGTTCACCATCAAATCTTGGTAGATATAGGTCATGATTTTTAGGGAAATCATGGGATATAGGAGGTAAAATCAGAGGCTTGTATCAATCTGGAATTTTACAAGGTATAGGGGTATGTACAAATGCTGCAGAATCAATCTTGGTCTCTTGAGGTTCATCAGTTTGAAGATGGTCATCACAAGATTCGGAAGAAAGGTCTTGATCAAGCTCAAAAGCATGCAAATCTTTGGTATTCACAATCTTCAAAGGGAAGGAATCAAATGCAGGCCGAGGATCTTTTCTCAAATACAATATACTTTGCAAAGCCTTCTTGACATTCTCGGGAAAAGAGAAGAAAAAATTTATGACAAAGAACAAAATGTCTTGGATGAAATTCCAACTTGAATACCTGATCTTTCCATATTGTCCTTTCATGTTTCTGCTAATCAGGTTCATCCTCTAGTGGAGTCCTTGGATCTGATCTCGAAACTAATTTAGAGTCGCCAGGTGAATGATTTCAGCCTTGCGGTGTCTGATCGTTGTCCACCATCAACAATCAGATCTAAACTTGATTAGATCTTACTAAGGAAATCAAATGTTCAGTTCATAAACTAGACCGGAGATTGATTGAAGCAACATTCATTTACTTTCGCTAATGCAAAGCAAGAGCGTTTCGAAGGCTACCTGGCTAACTTCAGGCTCCGTCTGTAGTTTATAAAGAAAACAACAAACTTTTCGTCTCCCCATTATGGTCGCCACTATGTTATGGCCTAAATCTACCTCAGGCTGAGAAAGGCAGAATCTAGGGTAACATCAAACCATGCTTAATCTGGTAGCTAGCCCTACCAGATCCGGAGAGGGCTCTCTCTTGGTCAATCTCAGCAAAAATAATCAGTGAGGCTTGAGATGAATTGAATAAAGACTAATTTTAGGCTAGGTATATATGTAAAAGAGTTTGATTTGATTTTGAGGGTGTTTTTTGGATCAAAAGGAAGGGCATATTTTCGGTCTGGGGAATAAGGCCTAGTTTTTGCAGAGATCTGAATGGGGCAAGGTAGGCAATTGTTTTGACACTTCAATTTTGAATGAAATGGATAGCTCAGATCGGTGAGGAGTTGACGAGGGAAACAAACTTTCAAGAATCCTCTTCAAACAGTTGAAAACATAGAAAATTAAACAAACCCTAGGTAGAGCACTGCAAATTTTAATGAATTCTACCTTTATCCTTGTTTGTTTAACTTAAGAAGAAGTAAGAGGGAAAATGATACACATGAAACACCAGTAAACTTAAATTAACAGAGAGAAACACATCATCAAAACAAAGAGCCACATGAATCCCAAGGAGTGTTGCAAACCCTGGTCTATTCCTTTGCCAAACTGCAGAGATGAATGTACAATGATGCTCAAAGCAATCCCAAGTGTCCGACCTATGCTAATGACTGAAAAACTACAACATATAGACAAAAATAACTCATCCCCAGCCTCTAGGGGTCAAGCTCACAAGTTTAGGAGCTGCTCCAACAAAATGTAAACTGAGAACTGGAAAATAGGCAGTGGAACAACTTGCCTCCATAAGATAGGAAACTGATTCATTCAGTTGCAATTCACCTTTTGATGGATGAATCTACCTCTGTGAGTAAAAATTTAACAAAATTACATCAAGATCCATCAAAATACATCAAATTACATCATGAATTTAACATTTGGAATTAACAAAGTCAAAATGTCCAAAACTAGGCGAAAAATAGAGTTATTGAGTCCAAAATGAGCAAAAATCCCCAATGCACCGCGCTTGATTTCTCTATGCATCGTGCCAGTTTGGAACTGATTTTGGAGGCCTTCCCGGTGTCCAAATTGGCTCAAAGTGGGCTTGTTGGAAAGGTCTACCTGTTTAATTTCCAAAAAAAGTGGAATTTATGAATTTGGCATCCATTTTCCTCTCCAAAAATGAGTTCTCCCAACACTGCTTCCTGTGTGTCCAAAAAGGGGTAGAAAGGTCATTTTTAGGGTGTTTTTGACCCTTCTAAAAGCCCAAAACCTGTCAAAATATCTTGGCCATAAGTATGAATGCATAATTTTTCATGAAAAATCCAAAAATGTAAAATTTTCATTAAAAGAAGCTCCCAATCATAAGCGTGAGCCAAGTGGCGCGGCGCATTGGGCAGAAAACTCTGTTTTGTTAAGGAAAATTTTCCAAAATTCATCTCAATGGGTAGCACATTTTTGCAGGAGACGTTTGGAGGCCTTCCTGGTGTCCAAATTGGGAGCGGGATAGCTTTTTGGAAATATTATTGAGTCTAATTTCCAACACAATTTGAATTTTTTAATTTGGAGTTCATTTTCCTTGTCAAAAATCAAATCTCCCAAGACTGGTCAAAATGTGCAAAATAAGGCTACCTCAAGGCAGAGTGATGTTGCAGTCAACTTTTGAAGGTCTTCCTCAACTCCAAATTGAGCTCATGATAGCTCATTGTAAATATATTTGTGTCTAGTTCTCATTTGATTCATCAAGGAAGTCATTTGGCAAACCATGCTAGGAGAAAACTTGATTTTCCCAAGGTCACTTCAAACGTGCATCAGTTCTCCTAAGGAAACTATATTTTTGACATTTCTCTAAAACCATGACACCTGTGTAAAAAGTGAAGGATGTTTTTCTTCCTTGGACTATTTTGGACAAAAACCTCTCTCAGGCTTCCCAAATGCATCTTTTATTGCTCAGAAACATCATTGGAGTAAAACCTATCCCGATGTGTGGAACAAGGGATTTGTCGAAATGAAGTGAAATGAAGGGGATAAGGGGCTTCTAAATTCTTGAGAAAAATTTGGGAAGTAGGGGGGGATGTTAGGAAGTAGGGGAAAGTGGAATTTCAGAGATTGAGTGAGGGGAAGGGGTCCAAAAGGGAAAAACACAGGCCTAGCCTAGAAAATTGCCAAGTTGTAGCAAGAAACTAGGGTTTGTGAGAAAATGAGACATTTGGGGGATCTCAGTGATGGGAAGTGTTTAATAAGGTACATTAAGGATAGGGGAAGGTGTATGAACATCAGGGTACAAGTTTTGCTGATGATTTGACCATCCAAGAGAAATTACCTACAAAACCCTAGGAGAGGGAAATGAACCTTACCTAGGCACAACTGAAGCATGAACAAGGTGTAAAATGACCCTTTGGAATCTGGAATGATGATGAAAACCTATGAATGATGGTACACTCATCTGAATGGTGACATGGACCGACATTTGGACAAATTTGAAAGGATTAAAAGCAAACCCTAGACCTAATACCTAGTGACCAAATTTTGCTTGAAGACTCATTGAAATGAAAAAAATTGACCTTGACACCTTAAAATCACTTTGTAAAAGCATGTTTGATCACTGGAGGAAGGTTGCAAAGACTGAAACTAACAAGGTGTCAAGCTTCAATCTGGACCGTCAGATGTATGAAATGGACGTCCCAGATCTAATCGTGGGATCGCCAATCAGCAAGGGAGAGAGGAAAGGCACAAAGAAAAATCACGATGCGATTATATGTGGACTGTCAGAACTTTGGAGAGATCGACAGTTAGGAATGAATCTGAGGGACAAAAGCGGAGGAAGATGGGCAGAGTTTTGATTAATCTGGGTCGTCAGTTCTTGTGGATTTGACAGTCTAGATTGAATCGCAATGATCACAATCGGAGGAGGAGAGAGGAAAGGCGCAACAGTTTTCGCGATGCGACTGAACAAGGATCGTTGATTTTAGAACCAGATCGAAGGTGGAGATTTAACTCCGGAGGTCAAAAGGCGGAGGGATGGGCTTTGAAATGGAGCGATGTGGACCGTTAGATTTAGGTATGGTGGATCAGATCGATGGTTGGGAAACCATTGCAAGGTCATCAATCGGAAGGGGGCAATAAACTAATTAAACGCATCCAATGGAAAACTTCGATGCGAGATCCTGAAGACCATTGATCGGTTTTAGATCAGCGGTTGGTATTCGCCCAACCAATAAACCGTTGGGACTTTATAAAAACATAGGAAAGTGGGTTTTTTAATGAAATACAAAGGAAAGTTTGTATCGGGGAAGGGTTTTTAATACACAAAGGCTCAATCGCAATCAAAAAATTTTACAAGCGAAAGGTAATAAGACACAAAGGAACGCCCGATTGCGATTGTGCGATCAGGCCTCAGCGCTTGGTCTTGGGCGTGGGTTTGTATGGTGGGGAAGTGGTTAGGGGATTTTTAAAAGAAAAGGGGCCAATTGCATCGGAAACTTTTGAAAGAAAAAAGGGAAAATCACAACCAGGATGCTCCGATTGCGATTGCGCGATGGGGTTTTAATAGTGGGTCACAACCTCGTTTCTATGCAAAAAAGGAACTGCAGGCTAAGGCCAAAGGGGCTTAAGGCCTTAGTATAAAAATGAGTATTTTAGGCCAAAATGAGAGATTTTCACTGCTTTTTTGGCTTTCAGTAGAAGGGGAACAAGGGGTTTTTAAACCTTCCAAAGGAATTTTCAAAGGTTTAAAGGGAATTTTGAGAGAATGAGGGGTAAATGAAATGTTTTATGAAAGAAATGAAGAAGGGAAATAAGGGAAAATGAAACTTTTCAGCAGTCTTTTCCTTTGGTAAACAACAGATTTCTTTGAGGAAAAATGAGGGAAACAACAGTGAAATTTTTTTGAAGGATAAGTTGTCTTCTTAAGACTTCAAGAACTAACAATTTTGGCATAAAACTTGTTTCTTGAAGGCTTGAAAAATGATTTAGCCACCATTTGATATAACAAATTTTATAGGTGGCTAACCATGGCTCCACATGGGGATGGCACCTTCTCGAAGGTGTCAAGAACTTCAGACTTGTATTCTCTGGGGGGCTGATCAATGCCTCATCCATTGGGCTGCAACTTTCTTCACTTGGATGATCTTCTTCTGTTCTGATAATTTTAGCAGCCATGAAAAACAATGGAACTCTATCAAACAAGATTTCTACCTACCCAATCCTACTGATCTAACATTTTTTCTTCTTTAAGAGTGCATTTGGATTGGCAAACTCTTTTACAAACATTTTATTCTTTTTAAAGAAAAAAACTAATCTAAGTCTACTTCTTATTTCTCCATGATCTCAATTTAAACAGTTGAGTTCATAAGCTTCTCTACCTAACTACTATCTATTAGGATTAGACTGTCTAACAGATTTTTATTCTCTAATTTCTAAAACAAGAAATTTAAAAAGCAGCCAAGTCAGGATTGAACAGTCTAACGTGTTTCTGATCTATGGCATAAAAACAAGCTGCACATAGATTATTATTTGCAGAAAATTAAATCAAAATGGTGAAGGCTTAAGATCTGAAAGTTTTAAGCACATCCTTCTCTTTTCTTCAGCTCTGTTTTTGAGTTTGTTTGAGCTATTTTTTCTTTGTTATCTGGTTCAAGTTTTGGGCCTATTAGAACCAGTTTACTTCTATCTTTGACTCAAATTTTCAATAGATTAGAGTCATTCTTTCTTTTTGAATCTTAGGTTCGGATTTTGAGCTTGTTTGAACCTTTATTTTTCTATCCTAATCTACCTAACTGATAAGCCAAGATTAAGCTGTTTTGGCAAATCTAATTTCACTAACCTATCAGCAGTAAATTTAAAACTAATTAGTCATGATTAGGCAGTATGACTAACTAGGAGTTTGTTTTTTAGGAGTGGCATTTGAGCTTGCACACTTTCAGATTTTGTTTCTCTTTTTTGGTATGGGGCTGTACCTTTCTTGTTTTTACAATCTGCCCTCTTTTTTCTTTCTATTGTTTTTGTGTTTTTTATTTTTCTAACTTTGAATGCAATGATGGATGAAATATTTATAATGAGAAAAAGATAAAAAGGCTTCCAAACATGATAGGGTTTAAGAGAAATAATGTTTGAGCATCCTGCCATTGACAGGACCCCCAAACAGCTCAGCTCCATTCAAATCCTGCAAAAAATAAGTGTTGCTACTAGCAGAAGAATGAATGAGATAAGGGCCAAGCCATAAGTTATCAAATTTCCCATGCTTGCCCTTGTCTTCTCTCCTTCAGTCCCACTTTAACACTTTGTCACCAATGTTGAAATTTTTGGCTTTTGTCCTTCTATCAAAAATCTTCTTGATGCTCTCTTGCTTTTGTAATGCTCTGTTGTAGACCTCCTCTCTAGTTTTTTGAAGATGTATAGTCTGATTAATCCTTCTGATCATGTCATTGTCTTCAAACTGCACTTCTTGGATCAGCTTCATAACTGGTACACCAAGGCTAGTTGGAAAAATTGCATCTATTCCATACACAAGCTGGTAGGGTGACATCCCAATTGATTTCTCAAGTGTTAATATGTCAGCCCATATTGCATGTACTAGCTTTGTGTGCCAAGACTTCTTGTTTTCCTCCAGCAAATTTTTTATTATGTTTACCAAATTTTTGTTTGAGGATTCTTCCAGCCCATGACCTTGAGGGTAATAAGCAGCAGAATGACCCAATGTTATCTGATATTTGTGACAGAATTCAACCATCTTTTTGGATCCAAATGTAGTACAATTATCAGTGATGATCTTCCTAGGACAACCAAATCTAGAGAGGATATGAGTCTCAATAAATTTTATGATGACAGAGTCATTGGCTTGCCTAGAAGGGATGGCTTCAATCCATTTGATAAAGTAGTCTGTTGCGGTGAGTATCCATCTATGGTGGGCAGATGAGGGTGGATGGATTTCTCCTATGAAGTCTAAACCCCACTGTTGAAAAGGAGCTTCAACAGTGATTAGTTGCAAAGGTAAGGGAAGCAATTTTATTTTTCCTTCAAAACGTTGGCATTTATGACAAGCAATTATCATCTTGTGTACATCTAGAAAGAGTGTGGGCCAATAGTAACCAACTCTAAGGATTTTGTTGTTTGTAGTCTTCCAGTAGAGGTGGCCTCCACATTCTCCTTCATTGAAATCATTCTTAACCTTCTCTGCATCATTCTCAAGCAAACATTTTAGCAATAGCCCACTTTCATTTTTCCAATAAATACATTTATCTACAATGCAGTATTTTACATCTTTTAACTTTAAAAACCTTGCCTTTGTTTTCGATAAACTAGGAGGTGTATTCAAATTAAGAAAAACATATAGAATATTAGCATAACAAGAGGAATTCATAAAATGGTCTTCAATAATGGGAGTTGACAGTTCCTCTTGTTCATCTAAAGCATTTATCATGTTTATATCAAGAGCTTCAAAATTGGATTCAGCCATTAATCTAGCTAGACCTTGGCCTTTAATGAGTTTAGTGGGCTTGATTTCTAAATCATATTCAGGTATCACAGCTATCCACTTACCTATCTTACCATTTGGGTCCTGTGTTAGAATGTCTTTCACAACTGAATTAGGCACAAATGCAATTATGTGATAGTGTAGAATGTAAACTATGAAGTCTTTCAAGGCTTTGACTAAGGTAAAGGCTTGTTTTTCCATGATTTTGTACTTCAAAGGTGCATCTCTCAATGCCTTACTAAATAATGCAATTGGCTTCTCTTGTCCCTTTGAATTTTTCTGCAATAGGACAACAACCACTATATGTTCTGATGCAAAGGAGAAAATGAAGAAATCTTTTGTGAAATCAGGACTTATAAGAACTGGTGTTTTGGTTAATGCTTGTTTGACCAGTTCAAAGGATTTATTTGCTTCTAAGGTCCACTTAACCCCCTCTTCCTTTTTGAGCATGTTTGTTATATTCCTAAGGAGCTCAGCTAAGTTGGGGATGAACTTTCTCAAGAAATTAATCTTTCCAATGAAAGATTGAAGTTCCTTGATGTTTCTTGGATGGTTGATTTGCAAAATACCATCAATTCTCTTTGGGTCTATCCTTATCCCCTCTTCAGATATGATGTGTCCAATTAGTTTACCTTCTTGGAGACCAAACATGGTTTTCTTGGGATTTAAGGACAACCCATACTTTCTGCACTTCTCGAAGACTTTTCTCAAGTGTTCTAGGTGCTCTTCATCTATTTTGGAAAACATAGTGATATCATCAAGATAGATAATGATGAAGTAGCCTAGTTCTTCTGAGAATGCAATATCCATGGCTCTATGGAATGTAGCACCAACATTAATTAAAACAAAGGGCATTTTCACATACATGAAAGTGCCCCAAGGTGTAGTAAAATTTGTCTTTAATTGATCATCAGGAGTACTAAAATCTGATTGTACCCTGAGAAGCCATCAAGCAAAGAAATTATTTTAGACCCTACTACCCTTTGTAAAATACGGTCCATCTTGGGTAAAGGGTAGTTGTCTTTCAATGAGGCTTTGTTTAAGTTTCTAAAGTCTATACAAAGTCTTATTTCTCCTGTTTTCTTCCTAACTGACACTAGATTAGACACCCACTCTGAATATCTAATAGGGACAATAATACCAGCTTCATACATTTTCTTGATTTCCTTCTCAACCAAAGGTAACTGAACAGGGTTTATTCTGCGCATTTTTTGTTTAAATGGCTTTTGGTTTTCCTTGAGAGGTATCTTGTGCTGAATTATTTCAGTGTCATAGGATTTCAGATCCTCATAACTCCATGCAAAAACATCAGAAAATTCTTTAAACAAATCTATGTATTTGAGTTTGATGTGAGCTGGTAAAGTTTTAGACAGTTTGATCATCTTTGGTTCTAGTTGACTGCCTATATTACACTCTTCAATTTTAGATTCAAAAGGCTCCAGTTTCAGTTTCTTGGCCACATCATTGAAATCAAACAATTCTTCTAAAGGGACCAGTCCCTTTCGAAAACTTTGATTGTTAGACTGCAGAGTTTCTAAGTCTGCAACAATTTCTGTTGTGTTTTCAAGTATGTTAGACAACATATTTACATTAGCCATCTCTGGAGACTCTTCTTCTTCATCAAGTAGATTTTATTCACTAGGATAGTCTGTTTCAAAGTTTGAATTTGAACTTGGTAGTTAAAATTCATTTCTGGACTGCAGGAAGTCTTATATTTGTTTGTCTCCATCAAACACTTGCCAATATTTCTCATTATCAGGGATAGCTAGTCTGAATTCAATTTGAGTTGTGCATTGTTTGGTTTCAAATGGTGTTAAACATGTTCTAGCAGTGAGAGCTAAACTGTGGGCGAGGATATTCTTTTCTCTTGGGACACCAATAAGTTGGGATTCCTCAAAAGTTTTCAATAAATCCATGACATCGTTCCTATAGGCTCTAAGTCTGGGGTGTTTGGGGTTGTATTCCCCATTTACTTGCCTAATGATTAAATCTGAATCCCCATGCACTTTAATTCTCTTGGCTCCTAATTTCTTCATCAAGTGTAAGCCTAAGAGAAGGGATTCATACTCAACTATGTTATTCGAACACTGAAAATTTAATCTGTAGGAATGGCCTTCAGTGTGGTTGTTCTCAGTGTTATGTATCCAGATGCTTGCACCTGCGTTGGTATTGGTGCAAGACCCATCAAAGTTCATACTCCAAAGAGGACTAATTTTGGGTTCATCAGTTTGGTTACTATCCTCTTCAACTAGTGTGCTTTCGGATTGTTCTTGAAGGTCAGCACTATGTTGAATCTGTTTTGATTCCTCAGGTTTTTTTACTGTGTTGAGGACTGCTTTCTTGACTCTCAAGGTTTAAAAGCAATGGATGAATGATTTGTATCTCTAGACCTGTGTTTTGTTTGTTGTAGTTTTCTGGTTTAGCAAACTGTCTTGACACTTCTGTCTCATCTTCCTTCTCCTCTCTATCTGCCATTAATTCTGTTAAGGTCATTTGTTCACTGAATTTTTCATCATTGAAAAGGATAAATGAGTCAAGGTCTATATTTACAGAATAAAGGGGAGAGTTTTGCGGTCTCTCTTGGATAGTAACCATGTATTGCATATGAGACTCCCTGTAAAGTCTTCTAGTTTGATTAAATACATGGATAGTTTCATATGTCATATACATCTACATAGTTCCTTGTAACTTAGCTCCCCAAGATCTTGATAACATCATACCATATTTTGGGGGTACATCAGCCACAACAATATCCATTACTAAACACTTGGCTGGAATTTGTGCTAAGTTTACACAGAGGTCTTTGATTAAGCCTAAATATTTCACTCTGTTTGAGTCAAAGGAGTAAAGATATTTGTAAGGTCTAGTGATTTCAAGGCCGAGACTCTCCATTACAACTTTGGGCATTAAATTGTGAGAGGCCCCTGAATCATGCATGGCGTTGTGCAAGATTTTGTCATGAATATTTAAACTAACATAAAAAGGAGGAACTGGTCCCTCTTGATATCTACCCTCAATCTTAGGACCAAATATGAGCTTTGGTTGGTCATCATTAAGATTTACTGTGTCATTATTCTCTTCTATGTTAAAGCCTTCAAAATCTGGGATTTGTACACATTTTGGGTGGCTAATTCGGTAAGAGGAACAAATATTTTTATCTTGGAAATTTCCTACTCCAAACTAAAAGGTAGATGACTTTTTACAATGTTTTTTTCAGCTTTATTAACCGCCATTTTATCAGCAAGATCAGCTTGCTGATTTTCTCTATTTACATTGGTTAAAATTGTTTTAACAGGAGCACTAGCTGATGTGCTAATGCTGCTAAGATTTGCACTCAGTTTTTCATTGTTTTGAGTGTTTTTCTCTTTGTTTTTATTAGAATTTCCAGCCACTGTTTTGTCCTTCTGTTTTACAATTTTGGGTTTATTTACAAGGCTGTTTTTTGCAGAATTGTCAGAGGTTTTGTTGTTGGGAGTTTCTAGATTCTTTTTACTTCTGAGGTCATACTCTTTTGGGGTTTCTATGATGAAATTTTTCATTTGTTGATAATAAAATTCATCTTTTGCTCTTTTGTTTCCTATTGTAATGAACTTCAAATCATCACTATATACTCCCAACATGTTTATGTCATCTTCCTCCATTTGTTCTATTGTTTCTTCAACCTCACTTACATAGTTTTGATGAAAAGGAGGAGTAATATGTTGATCATCCTCCATTGGTCTATTTTGAGGTTGGTTTCTCCTAAAATTTTGATTTTTATTTTGATTTCTGTTTTGAGGAGCTGACTGGTTTTGAATTACTTGTGCTGTCTCAAGTATCCTCATCTTTTTCATCATCTCCTCCATCATTCTTTCCATCTTTGAGCTAGATGTGGAAGGTGTAGATTCCTCTCTAAAGGAAACTTTCTTCTCATTCCTCATTCTTGCTCTTTTCTCCATTAAATTAACTTCCACAGCAAGAGCTCATTTTTGCATATCTTCAAGAGTTAAAGGATATCTCTCTCTCAGTTGATAGGCCATTTCAGGATCAAATCCTTCAGGAAAATTGTTTAAAGCTGAGCCTTGTGGAGGTTTTAAGTCTGGGGGAAGGGCATTGTAAATGCTGTTAAACCTAGTGCAATAGGCTTGAACACTTTCCCCGATGTTTCTTTGGAGATTCTTGTAATCAGAAATAATTTGGAGAGGGTTTTTCCTGACTTCACATTTGTTTAAGAATAACTGATGGAAGGCTTGGAGATCATTAATACTATGAGGGGTTAAGCCTTTAAACCATTTTCTTGATTCTCCCCCTAAAATTTGAGAAAATAGTCTAAGTTTGACAGTTTCATCATCAATTTCATTTCTTTCAAAGTAGTCATTCATCTTATCCACATGTTGTGAAGTAGTAGTAGCACCACTAGCATCATACAATGGTATCTTGGACTGATAGTCCTATGGAAGATTGACTAGAGGTAAAGGAAGGACTAGGGGAGCATACCGTGTTGCCATGATAGGAGGTTGTGGAAAAAGTGGGGGGTTTACAAGTGGTGGGTTGAAAAGAGGTAAAGTGGGTTGGAATGGAGTGGTTTGGATAGTGGATGTATGAAGAACAGATGTGGATGGACCAGCCATAGATTATTGAGCAGCTCTAGGATGAGAGAAACCAAAATTATAAATGAAATGTGAATCAACTGGAGTAGTTTCTCTGCTACCAGGATGTTCACTTCTGTCTTGGGATGAAAGTGAAGGCTCTAAATCTAACTGATCTATATCATCAAGTGACCTAGTTCTAAATGGATTTCTTAAGTCAACTTGTGATTGTTGTAGAGCTGCAAGGTTTTCAGGAACAGAACTAGCTCTATGGAGTGATTTGACAATAGTTGAATATTTTGCCTTAGGAGACTTCCTAAGTATTCTTTCAGGGTTATCAAATATCTCAGGAGGGTTTGGGTCAGGATAGGCTCTAGTATAAATCTTTCTATGAGCCACTATGCTGTGTTTTTCAGACCCAACTAAACAAGAAAATTTTAACCAACTATGACAATCTTTAAGAGGCTAACTGATCTTTTAAACAAGAAAAATTTAATCCTAAAGTCCTCTAACTAAGTTTTTATGATTCTATGATGATAATGGGTCTTCCCAGTGGAGCCTTAAGGTCTGTTTAGGATTTTGGAGTCACCAGGTGGAAATTTTTAGCTCTTTTGGAGGTAAAAGTTTTTATGGTCCACCACCATGTTTATTTTAATACCAATCTCAAATATTTTTGGGTTTTCTGAGTTTTTTCAGTCCTATAGGTTCTAAGAGTGTCATAAATCTATTTCAAAACTTAGCTACGGTGATGAGACAGAGAAAGTCTACTCTCATGGCTAAGCTAGCTGATCCTTCAAGGTTTGATAAGCTCTTATGAGAATCCTAATGTTTCCTTAGTTTGTCACTGATTCAAATAATTTTTATCATGATTACCATTTTCTTGGTAGTGCTTGAAGAGGGCTACTTATACTCAAGGGGATTTTATGAAGTCTTAAGGGTACCTAAGATGAAATTTGACTCAGTCCCCAGCGGAGTCGCCAGAAATGTTAGCTCCCTGTAATTTCAACAGATTGGCAAGACTAAAACTGCAGAGAGGACATTGGAACCACTTTGGGATTCTAGGATCTAGCCCTCCTAAATATAGAGAAGGATCTCTCTTATAAGTGCAAATATTGATTTATCTTTAAGGCTTTTATGTGTGATATTAGGCTAGTTATTAAGAACAAGGGTTTTTGTTTGGTTTTGGATGGTTGAGCATGATTTTTACTTGAGTGGAGAGTCCTAAAATGAAATAGTTCCAAAGGGGTAAAGGTATAAGAAATCAAAAAAATATTTGGCTGATAGGATAGATATGACGCTGGTTTTTAGTCCATTAGGCTATGGAGTCATAAAATGTTTTAATTGTGCAACAATTTCAAGAGTGGTCCAAAGGGAAAGTCATCTATATCACAAGATATTTTAGATTAAATGATGGAATGGAATAATGAAAGTGTTGAAGGGGTGGAAAAAGAAAATAATTTCAACTAGGATTTATCAGTATTTCCAAACAAGAAAATCCTTTTAAGTAATTGTTTAAAACCAACCAAAGGACAGGGATAACCATAGACTTCTTTGGACAAGCTTGTATTAAAGCTAAATTATCAGACAAGCAATACAGTAATCCACATAATTACTTTCAGAAGGGATGAAAATAGATAAGAAAACAAAGTGCAGCCTAAGATCAGATAAGATACTTTTAAATCTAAACTGATTTCAATATACTCTTAGGGAAACTTTCAGAACTACCTTTGGAGAAAGAAACTAGAAGATAGTGCAAACCATAAACTTTTCTAGTCTAAATTTACTGAGTATATAACGAAAATATCATTCTAGAACTTCTTTTCAAGCTTTGCACATCAAGACAGTGACAAACCAACATTCCTTGATAATGTTTACACTTAACTTAAGACCTTCTTAAACACACAATTTGGAGGAAAACATTGAGATAAAGCTTATCAGTGAGAGTAGGGTACTTTTGACAGTAAATACGAACTCTATATTTGTTGTTCTTTATCAGAGAATAAGTGAACAAAATGGCATACATGAAAGAAAAACAAGTAACAGTAAGAAGCACTTCACCAATGATATAGTCCATGATCCCAAGAATCAGCTTGTATATTGATGTAAATCTAGTTACACACTTCAAGTCCAATGTTTCAGTTCAACAATCATCTTTTCTTCTCAGCATAACTTATTTGATCACAAACAGAGCTTCAAAGCCTCTGAAAACTATTTACATGTAGAAATTTTCGAACACAAGTATTATATCAAAGTCTAGCAACCAACCCTTTACAATGTGCTCCTCAAGAGATTTTATAAGAGAAATGAGGAGGTGGAAATATTTCTAGCGTTCAAATATCATAAATTCTACATTTAATGCAATTCTCTGCCTTGAAAACCATGCAAGGCATAAGGTAGGAATACATTCGATCTATATCTCTGTTTCATAACACTGTTCTGCTTTCGAGGCTTAGTGGATTAAAATATTTTGACTTTAAGGTAATTTTTTAACCTTGTAATAACTTCTTTGACAGATTAAATTAGTTTCCTTGATTCGAAATAACTATTCAGCTGTCTTGAGGAAAATATCTTCTTTTCTGACAATAACTAGGCCTCTTTTGAATGCTTTGAGGCTGCAGGTGGCTTTTGGTAGATGAGAGGATTCAATTAGCCTCTAATGTGGCAGTGGAGGCTTCTTGGACTGATAGATACTATTGTTTTTCTTTAAACAATGTTAATTTGTTTTAATTATGTGTGTTAGGCTTAATTAGGCCTAATTTCTATCTTCTATTCTTCAGACTGTGTTTAATTGAGTGGATTAGGTTTTTAGATAGTCGATTTAGGTCGTAATCCCTCAAAACTGCGTAAACAATCTTCAATTCTTCATCTCTTCTATGAATAGATCCTTTAACACTGATACTCTTTACTTGATTAAGTTTTGATGTGTCTTGTTGATTAGCAGAAGTTACAGAGGTTTTATAATGGCACTAATAAAACATAATTCGGAACCCTGCGGAAAGATCTCTTATATGAATAAAGGCCTGAGGGATCATCATCCCCGGCCTTTGATTTCCTTTGAGAAACTGTGTAAAAGCTTCAAAACCTACAAAAATACAAAAAAAGTTATAAAATCCTGCACGTAATGGGTTAAGACTGCTTCAGAATTTTAGGTTAGATCACAGCCATTGGATGAAAACATCAAACGGCGAGGATTGCCTGCAGAGGTTAAAAGGAGAGGTGGTTGGGGGGGTGAATGAAAGATTAAGTGTGAGTCGTAGATGTATATTTATCAACGGCTGAGATCAAACTGGGTTTTATAATACGAAGGGGTCATATTATAATGAAAATGGAGGAAAATGTAATAAAAATGGAATAAAAACCTTTAGCGGAGTGGTAAAATAGAGTTAAATGAAATTGGGGTTTCAGAAAGATTCTCGGCCATCGGATTAGATCAGCCATAGATATTAATGGAATAGATTCACTTATGAAGTCCTTTGGAGGATGGGTGGAGGGCTATGAACTGAAAGGCGAGATTAAACTGGGACCATTAGATCACAGAGATCAACGGTGGAGAATAAACATAAGAAAATGTAATGTAAAATGGGGAAGGTGGTTTCGGAAATAAAAACCACTGGTTTCGCGCGATAAAAAAGGGGAAAAGGTGGTATTGCATTTTTGAACGCGATATGCGTTAGCGCTTGACACGTGGCTTTTTAAAACCACCCATATCGCGTAAATTTAAAACATTAACCGTCGGAATCAAAATTACACGATATGGCTCCATGGCCATTGGATAAAGGGTGGGTAGATCCAACAGTGGAGTTTGGAGCATGATAAGACAAGATGCGCGAGCGGAAGGAGGGGGGCAGAGCCAAGGCAGTATTGATCTAGACCATCAGATCATAGGAATGAACGGCTCAGATTGATCAATGAGTGGGGTAGGTCCCAAATGAGTAGGGCCTACCGGGTTAAATATGGACCATTATATCTTCAATATGAATGGCCCAGAGTCAATTTTGGGGCTAATGAAATGGAATATGAGGTAGAGGTCGGGCGGAGTTTGTGTGTTTGTGGACCATTGATCTGCAGAGATCAACGGTGGATATTCACCCAAAGAATTTACACAGCGGGGTTTATGAAAATAACAAAGGGTGAGGGTTCGAATCTGGATCGTCGGATCTATGAAATGGACGGATTGGATCTAATTGCGGGATCACCAATCAGTGGGGGCGAGAGGAAAGGTGCAAAGAAAATTTTCGATGTGATTAGATTGGAGCTGTTGATCTTAGAGAGATCAATGGTCGGGAATGAGTCTGTGGGTTCAAATGTCGGAGGGCTGTGGCGAAGGGCGATTAATCTGGACCGTCAGTTCTTATGGTTTTTGATGGTCCAGATTGAATCGCAATGATCACAATCGGAGGAGGAGAGAGGAAAGGTGCAATGGATTTTCGCGATGCGATTGAATAAAGACCGTTGATCTTAGAACCAGATCAACGGCAGAGATTAAGTTATGGATGCCAAAGGCGGGTATGCGGCCTTGGGAACAGAGCAATGTGGACCGTTAGATCTAGGCATGGCAGAACAGATCGATGGTTGGGAAACCATCGCAAGGTCGCCAATCGGATGGGGGCAATAAACTATTTAAACGCATCCAATGAAAAACTCCAATGCGATGTGCCGACTATCGTTTGATCAGTCGTAGATCAACGGTGGGTATTTACCCAAAGAATGAATTTTCGGGTTTATTCAAAACATAGGAAAGTCGGGTTTTTAATAAAATACAAAGGAAAATTATGTTTCGGGAAGGGTTTTATGTACACGGGACCAATCGCAATCGAAAATTTTTACAAGAGAAAGGTAACAAGACACAAAGGAATTCTCGATTGTGATTGCATGATTAGGCCTTAGCGCTTGGTCTTAATGTTGGTTTTATGTTGAAATAAAGGGGCTGGGGGCTAGGGCCAAAAGGGCTTAAGGCCTTAGCACAAAAAGGCTATTTTTATGATTTTTCAAGGATTTCAAAGGATTTTGAAAGATTCTAATAAGGTTAAAAAGGGAGTTTTAAAACTTATCTAAGGGTTTTTTATGGAGGAAAAGAAAGGAAATGAGGGAAAAAGAGGAATTTTATGAGGAAAAAGAGGATAAAAATGAAGGTTATTTATGAGTGAAAGGAGGGATAAAATGAAAGGGAAAAAATGGGTTTTTAGCAGTATTTTTTTGTAGGAAAACATCAAATTTTTTAGAATTAAGAGGGAAACAACAATGAAAATTAACTCAAGGATAATTTTTCTTCATAAGACTTCAAGAATTAACAATTTGGAAATAAAATTTTTTCTTCAAGGCCTTAAAAAAATGATTTAGCCACCATTTGATATGACAAATTTTATAGGTGGCTAACATCTTCCATGGGGGGAAGACCTTTGATAAGATCTACATCATTTCTACATCATTTTAGCCTTCTATACTCCTGTGCTTCAGTTTTCAGTGATTATTCAGACTTATTTATGAAGATCACCATTTGATTCCTAGAAACCCTTTCTGGGTTCTCTAGATTTTGTATAAAGGAGACTAGATCTCAGTTCATGGGCCATATTGTTTAATATAATATCAGATCTATTTGTCTCTGCTATTATTGTGTATAAACCTTCATTAGACTGCACTATCTCTTTATGCAGTAATTTCATGTTGCAGTAGTTTTGGGGTTTCAGCATTTTTGAGCTATACTAGGTGTGGGAGGTTTGTTTACCTCATCTAGTTTGATTTTTTTCTAATCTATTATTGGATTTAGGTGGTATATTATCAGATCTAAGAGATCCAAGTTTTTATTTTGTTTTCTGTAGCAGATATTTCTGAAAATGTGTTTTTTATGCATGCATTGCTAAGCAGTCCCATTTTGGGATATTACAGTGGTATTAGAGCAAGATCTTTGGCTCAGCCTATGGATTTCAAGCCAAGATGCTATAAGAAGAAGGAATGATCAGAATTGTGGAGAAAATGAGCTTTGTCTCATCATTTTTTAGATCTACGAAGAACCTCTCCAAGGAGGTTAAAAATAAAGAAGAGAAGAGAAGCAGTGAAACTTCTAGGGGGTCTCAAGAATAGGAAGGGCCATGTACTTCCTATTCTCAAAGGAAAGAAAAAATGCTGCAGAGAGCTCCAAAGCATTACAACTTTCCTTTCCTTTTGAGGAAGAATAAAAAAAGCATAGAGATAGAAGGCACTTGGAACATGAGATCCTAAGTGGATACGTTGCATAATACAAGTCACAACCTAAAGCTTTCAAGGAGACTCTAGCTATTCCTCAGTGTATTCAACTGGAAGAAGAAAGGAGTCCCTACAACAATAGGAGGATGAGAGGCAATATATTTCTATTGTCTAATTTTGATGGATCATCCACATGTACAACAAAGGCTTGGGTGATGAAGCTAGATGCATTCCTCCTACTACATCCAGTGGTAGAAAGGGAGACTGTGGAGATTGCAGTGCTGTACCTTGAGGGGGGAGAAAACATTTGGTGGTTTAGCCATTTGAGCCATGAAAGAGTGAGTACTCTTTATGAGTTTACTCAAAGGTTGATTAAAAAATTTGACAAAGAGAAATCAAAGGAGGAAAAGCCCTCACCACCATTGGAGGATACTTGTACCAGCGCTGTCACAACCTTGGAGGAGTAGCCATCATTATCAGTAGTTGGGGGAGCCAACACATTAGAGGGAGGAACTCGTGCAGCCATACAAGGTGTTCCCAAGTTCCATCAAGGTATGATTAAATTTCCACCTTCTACTATTGCAACAAATATTTTAGAGGGTTGTGAAAATGTACCTTCGCATGACCAAGGGTCAATACATATTGCTGATTTGGAGCAGCAGGATTGCACTGCATTGTGCAACCTTGAGTTGATCAAGGAAGGGATGAACCATCATCCTAATGTGGCACTATTGAGCTGCACACCACACTTGGGGTTGAGGTGTGAATTATTTGAGGATAGGATGAACCTTGTTCCAAACAAACTTATACAAAACCATATGTTCATCTTTGAGTTGGAGTTTGAGACAACCAAAACACCATGGAGGAGATTAACAGCGCTATCAATAAGTAGCAAAGATGAGGCTTTTCCTTCAACACCCTTAGATCTTTATGGATTCAAGATGGTCAATGGTGTGAGATCTTTTCTAGGAGATCTCCAAGGAGTTTCATTTCAACATCCCATGAAATGCAAAAGGAGAAACCTGATTTGGGAGGATGGTAGTCTTCATTGGAAGAGTACCAAGGTAGAGCATGATGGGAGCCACCCACATTTGGATGAATGGGTGTGGTTGGTGAGCAAGAGGCTGGAAGGCTACTTGTAAATCTATGACACTGGGCAGTAGGAGGCTCGGTTGCATTGGCTACTCTTGAAAGAGTTTGGCCATCAAGTGACATACCCTCTTTCTAAGGGTATGTGGGTGGAGAAAGTTTGGCATGATACTTGCATCATAGGGAAGCAAGGAGTTTGGATGCATTATGTTGATATGACATTCTTCATTTAAATCCTTATGTTTTCACCACATGATTTGTATGATGGAGGTATGAGGAGGCAGCAAAAAATTTTGTTGCTTGGGTTGTTCTTTGGAGAGCATGGGCAGATTTGCTCTCATACTTTGCATGATGTTGCAGGAGTGGGAGATGGCACTCTTAGGGTTCAAAGGGGCTACTCCTTAGCCTTGGATGATCAGGAGGCACTTCCACTTTGGAAGGAACTTCTTATATATAGCAGCATTGTGGGAGATGTCTTTGACAAGGAGCATGTCAAATAATGGAGCCATGAGTTGGCAGGAGCCTATTTGCATAGACCAACAACACTGTCACTTGGGATTTTGAGCTTATTGATGGAGTGTCCCCAGGATCAATTCATATTTGTTGCACTTGGTGGACAAGGATGAGGTGAGAGTTATGGAGTAGTGGATGGAAGCATCTATTACTATGATATGTTCTTCTTGACTTGGATTTACAAGCATAAGAAGGAGGATCCTCATGCAGCACATGATTCATTTATCTTCATCAGATTATGTTAAACTACTATGGAGAGATTATTCATGGATCCTATCATCATATTGCTTTCAGTACATGGTAAGAATTTTTTTTTTTGCAACTATTGATTATCTAACACAGTATTTCCATGCTCTTACCATTTCTATACAGTGCATTTCTCCACAAGAGGGCAAGCTTTTCATTGGGCTCCACGGTCAATTTTGGGCCAAATTATATGATGGAGACAACCATATTTTTTGTGACCTTGGGAAAGTGTTATATTATTTCATGTATGCTCAGTTAATATACAAGTCATTTACTATTCACTAGTAGATATGATGACATACATAACTAGCAATTTATCAAGAAACAACTTGCCATGTTATTTTCTAAAACATCAGTTAGGACAACTACGCTGTGACCACTTGAGAAATTTTTGGTACCTTTCAGCACTATGTGAAACCTTCAGTATTTTTCTCATGTGGATGTCATATGGTGATCATGTCCTATTCATCATATGTGGGATGGTTTGGGCCAGCTTAATTCACAATGTTGGAGAAAGGGTCTTTGGAGATCTAGTCTTCTTCTTGCCACTTGAGGGAAACCTTATTGCAGCCCAATATCAGGAAATAATCCACAGTTATCATGATTGGAGAATAGGATAGTGTGGGGTATGCTACTTTGTCTACCATGTTCAGATTTTCATCCCACCTACATTGTAGAAGCCAAAGGTGGACGATAATTTTCAGGAGTTTCCATGTTGGGAAGTAACTCATTTTGTATGGATGATAGCTTGGGGATGGGAGATTCATATGGGGATGGTAGATCCCAATATATATCAGACCTCATGCCTCAATAATTCCATTAAACAACCCATTTTTTCCTCCATGGATATTTTACTTTTACAAGATGATAGCTATTGGGGATGCTCACCAAAAGCTAGCTTGCATACTTGGGAGGGGCAACTTGGAGATGTATTGATGAGACATCATCTTGATCCTTAGAGGATTTTATCTTATGAGGATGATACAGGGGGAGAAGATGAGGCTCTTCAGTTCTATCCTTGCATTTGCTTGAGGACAAGCAACATTTGGGAGCGGAGGACTGTAATATCCCAAATTTAGCATGCAGCTAATTGGAATATTGATTTTTGTCTTTTACACCTAGGAGATGAATAAATGGGTAAGGAGGCCCATATATTTCAGAAATAGGAATAAAATACCTTATGATGTGAAAGGGGATCATTATTATGGCTAGATTTCACACCCTCGTGTGTGAAAAGGGACATTTGCATGTGGACAAAGTCAAGTTTGACCAAGTTGACAACATAAATGTAGGAGGAGTAGATCATCAACAAAAATAGCTCAATATGAATAAGGATCAGTTTAGAAAACTATATGAGAGCTGGATTGAAGACCCTTAGGTGTGAAAAGGGCTGAAGCAGGTTGAAGAGGTCAACCTTGACCAAATCAAACAACGTTGTTATGGAGGAGTGGCATTGATGAAGGTACAATGCAGTTTTGGAGGGATATTGTTTGTGTGATGGTTGAAACCCTAATGAGTGGGACCTAAGGTGAGAAGGATCACTTATTTTATAAGGAAGAGGATGGCAGCCATATTAGGTTAGCTTATGAATTATATTTTGATATGTCTGGTTAGAATTTTTCTCTCTTCAGCTGTTTAGCTAAGATTGTTGGTGTTGTTTAGCACTAATGTATTCCTGTTTAGGAATTCCATCTCTTCCCTTTGAGTAGATCTTGGGAGAGACCTGATCTATCATTCGATACATCTGGAATTTGTTCCAAGATTTAGTCTTCAGTTTTAGTGGAGTTTGTGTAGGATATTGTGTTGAGTTGCATGGTGTTGCAGTGGAGGGTTGAGAAACCCACTTTCTGAGTTGGTTTTGCATAGGAGGAAGGATTCCTTCTATTGGGAGATCAGTTTGGAAGGTTCTTGGGCTGATTTCATATCTTTAGAAGCAGGCAAATATATTTCCATCACCTACATTGTTATTCCAGTCTGGAATTGTGTTATTTCTAGAGGGCAGTTTTAGTAGTGTATCTTGTGGTTCTTTTTGGAAGTTTTCCTATGATTGGAGGGTTGATCCTTCCATTGGGGGAAGACCTTTGATCAGATCTAAATCAATTATACATAATTTTAACCTTCTATACTCCTGTGCTTCAGTTTTCAGTGATTATTTAGTCTTATTGTTGGAGATCACCATTTTTATTTGGGTGGATTCCCAGAAACCCTTTCCGGATTCTCTAGATTTTGTATAAAGGAGAATAGATCTCAGTTCATGGGCCATATTATTTAATATCATATTATATCTATTTTTCTCTTCTATTCCTGTGTATAAACCGTCATTAGACTGCGCTATCTCTTTATGCAGTAATTTCATGTTGCAGTAGTTTTGGGGTTTGATCATTTTTGAGCTATACAAGGTGTGGGAGGTTTGTTTACCTCATCTAGTTTGATTTTTTTTTGATCTATTCTTGGATTTAGGTGGTATATTGTCAGATCTAAGGGATCCAAGTATTGATTTCATTTTCTGTAGCATATATTTCTGGAAATGCGTTTTTTATGCATGCATTGTTGAGCAGTCCCATTTTGGGATATTACACTTAGGTTGATCAAACAAATATTTTAGTCCTCCATAATATATCATGAGTGTAAATATTATTCTGAAGAGTTAATTTCTCCATATCTTCAATTAATTAATAATGGAAACTAACTCTAGATCATGATTCATTTATTTTTTATCATGCTCATTTAATTTCTGTAATTTATAGAAATTTACCTTTCCTTTTTGCATCAAGACTCCACCAAGCTCTTCCTTGCAGTCATATGTACATACCACAAAATATTTTTTTTCATCTACAATCCTCAACATTGATGATCCTCAACATTGGTACATTAGTGAGAAACTATTTCAACTACTCGAAGCCTGTTTCACATTAAATTATCCACTCAAATTTATTTCCCTCCCTCTCTGAAGAAGTGATAGGATGGTCTACCTTAGAGAATGTTTTGATGAACCTCCTATAGTAGCACACCAATCCCATGAATGATCAAATATTATTGACATTTTTGGGTGTTTTCCATGTTGTCACCCCATAATTTGTAAGATTCGCAAGAACAAACGATAGAGGAAAGCATCAAATAAATTTGGAGTCCAGGACCTAGCCTTCCTAGACTCAGAGAGGGCTCTCTCTGTTTTTATGATTTAACTTGATAAGTGTAAGTGCTGATATTAGGCTAGTTATAGAAATAATGAGGGTTGTTTGTTTGATTGATTATGAGGTTGGACAGATGGAGTTGTGAGACTAATCCATTGGGCTATGGAGTCATAAAAGTTTGAATTGTGCATCAACTTTTCAAGGGAATTCACAAGGCAAGCTAATTATGCAGACTAGATCTTACTAGCAGTGTGAAATTGGAAAGGAGGAGGAGGTTAAGGTTTAACTTAAATGCAGGGCAGACAATCTATGAATTATGCATTCAGGTCTTAGAGGAAAACATTAATATAACAAACACAGATAGAATTAGGGTACTCTCTTAGCAAATCTTAATCTAAATTTTATGTTTTGAAATCCGATAAATTGATGTACAGCATGAAAGACAGAGGAAAAACATTAATACAAAGGAAAACACCACCATTAACATAACTCAAGAATCCTGTGAATGGTCTCTTTTTATTGATGCCCAACTCACACAGTTACAGTGTTCCAATACTTCTTACAATGCAAGTTTTAGCATGGTCCAATTTTCCAACCCTTCATAATGAAAATTCTAACAGTATTTATCTAAAACTAATTCGGTTGCCCTTCCTTACTCAGAAACCATTCATTGATTACAGTTTAGTATAAAATGCAAAAGTGTGGCCATGAAAGGCCTGATCAGACATCTCTGACAACAACAATGCCTCTGGAATTACTTCTGGGAAACTCTTCGTAGATCCAAATGATTTAATGGCTCCTCGGAAGATCAAAAAATAATCTTGGAGTTGGTTGTGATGGTTACGAAGAGGCAACTAATGGAGGCTATGAAATCTGGCTCTATTTTGCAGAAAATTGGCGTCGAGTAAACAAATTTGTGTAGTGCTGCCCACTTTTCATTATTTGGGTGATTATGCTAATGTGTTCTGTGTGAATGTCTTTTGCCAGCCTCAGCCTCCCGTGCACGCATGCCTTTTTGGGGCTTATTTCCCCCGAAATTACTTTGTGTCGTTATAACATGACAATTTTGGTAAAACGCCTTGCCTGACTCGACCCTTAGTGTATTTTTTCTACTCGAGCCTTTATATCGCGTTTAACCTTATTTCTTCATAAAATGAGTTTCAAACCTCATATTCCCTACTTAACCCTTTCTACACAAAACATCGTAAAAAACCCATTTACCCGGACATGAAAATGTTTAGTTTTAAGTATGAACCTTATTGTATGCATAAGAAATCACACATCGCATGTTTTATAGTTTGAGTTATCAGAAATGGAATCGAAAATGCGATGTGAAAGGGGAGATGACATGGAGGGAAGGTCGAACCGGACTGCGGCCCGCAGATCACAAAACTTAAGGTTTAGTCATAAGCAAAGGTGGTAAAAACTAAAATATGTGAAGCGAAAAGTGTAGGTAAGAGGTAAGTGACGTGGCAGGGGAAAGTGGGACCGTCTGCATCGCAAATCACACATTTTAAATTTTAGCTATAAGCGGCAAAGTTAAATTCTAAATCCTGCAAAGTGTGAATTTCGGGAAGGACATAGTGACGTGGCAGGTAAGGTGGGGCCGGACCGTAGCCCGCAAATCAAAAATACTAAATTTTAGTTATAAGCGCGGGGGTTAAATACTAAAACTTATGAAGTGCGGGAAGAGGGACCCACCCACATCGCAATTGCAAGTCGCAAAGTTTATGTGGTAAGTGTATGAGGTTTCATGTTATAAGATATGTATTGCAAGCGGTTGGAAGTGGGCGGTGGAGCTATTGTGGTAGGGCCAAACGAATCTCAAGTTAAACAGAATACCTTGCGGGTGCTTTAACAGTAAGTTATAATATTTGCGATGCGAAACGATGGTTAAAAAGGTAAAGTAGGAAAATGAAGCGGAAAGGTGGAAAGGTAAGGTTTAATGATTTTTAAGGGAAATGAGATTAAAAAGGGTTTTGTAATGTTATGATGTAATTCAATCTCCGCTATTGATCGAAGCTCAGATTCATGGTACTTACTCCTCCTTTTCTGTGGTTTTCCGATTTTGTTTCTTTGGTCGTGTCTGTTAGTTTTTTGGTTTGTTCACGGAATAATTTGACTCGTTCACTACTTGACCCACTTTATCATTCACGACTCGACCCAAAGTGCATGACTTGACCCAATCATGTTCACGACTCTGCCCAACACGTTGAAAACTCTGCCCTTGCTTATTTTTCTACCTTAACTACTTCTCTGTTGCCTTTGTCTTCGCTAATGGTCTAATTTTTCTCCTTGCCTCCCTGTTGCCTTTGTTTCTTTTGATTCTTGCTCTGGAAAACATTTTGAATATTGACATCTATGTACAGTATGAAAAAATTTCAAATAAAAAGTTGTAAGGTCCCACCTTTCCCACCATCAATAATATAGAGAATTAGAGGTCACATAATCACTAATACTCATTTGCACAAAATCCTAAAGAATTAGTCACTGTAAAATTGTTTCCAACAACATGCCCTTTTTTATGAAAGATTTAGATAATAAAAGAAACAATTTTCTTATTCTCTACTCACACTTCAACAAATTATTAAATTCATTTTCACATTCATACAAAAAACTTGCAGACATAGGAAGCTATACCCATTAAAGAGTTTATTGAAGCTACACACATTAAATAGTCTATTTATAATTTCTAGTACATAAAAACGACAGTCAATAAGGCTTTTACACTAAAAATTTATATGTACCAAAGCTACATCCATTCAGGACTTTTTACAAACACTTTGAAAACATTCAATCTACATTTATTGAGGCCTTATGACAAACACTCTGCAAGCCTACAATCAAAAGCCATTGAGGCATTTTGTCAAACACTTGGCAACAATGAATTTAAGATTCTTCTTCAACATATTTATCTCATAAAATTCATAAATTGAAACTTTAAATGTTGCCATCTTAAAATAGGGACTAAATAATCTTAGTCTTTCATCAAAGACTCAATAACAGGCACACATAACTCACAGCAGCAATCTGCAAAATCGCCCAGATTTTCAATCTGGGTTTTGAAAAGTATGTTTTTGGAATCAAATAATGGTTTACAGGTCCATTAGGAATGGATACCCCCTGATTCTGGGCTGAATCGAATTCAAAACGCCAAGGAATTAAATTCTTAAAACAACAAGAAAATTGTATCCTTAATGTTTCATTTAAGACTTTTGTCAAACACATGGAATGAAAACTTTTAACTACAACACTACATGAGGAAAAAAAACCCAGAGTTATGCTACTAGGATATGCTCATTGAATTCACACATTTCTAAATCCACCATATGAGTTCTTGAAACGTTTTACAACCCACAAGCTAATTCATTTGACATGATTTGACAAGCTTATTGCACCCATTGCTACAATTTGACAAACACATGGTAGCCCTGAATGCTACAACCATTAATGCTTTCTGTCAAAATTATAATAGTACTATTACAACAACTTGAATTAAAAAACATTGAATTATTGATAAGAATATGAAACAGAAGCCATAACTAAAATTTATCTCAAACTTACCTTAAGCATTTGATCTTCCAAACCATATTTTAGTTGCCATTATTTTTGCATTTTATTTTAAGGGTTGATTCTGTAGTTCATCTAGGTATATTTTGGGTACATGTCCATTTTCTTACTTCTAGTGTAAGCTGCAAGTTAGCTCTTGTTCATGCATAAATAAATTGATAGCATTACTCATTCAAGGATTTTGTGAAACACTTTGCAAAATATCCCGAAACCCTTTCTAAAACATGCATCTAATTACTTGAAACAAAACCATAAATTGTGAAAAACTTACCCAAGTCATTTATAATTTATTTATTGCAATTACCTTCAACAATGTTTGGCTTTCCATTCTAAAATTCTACAATACCAAAATTAGTACCACAAAGTACACCAATAATAACTCCAGTACTGAGATCTAAGCATCCATACATATAGAGTAATATAGTCTTCATTTTTAACTAATCAATAATATTCTAGATAACATAGGCTTAAATAAAAATTAGATGCTTACAACAATTTAAATTTCTATTTTAATTTTATGTTAAAGCTATATTATAATTTTAGGACAATGGAAATTATACCTGAAGAGATATTCAACTCCAATTGTTGAGAATATGATCCACCTTTGATCCCTTAGCCAACTCATTTGAACCATCCATTTTTCCACCCAACCATATCCAGGGAGAACTCCTCCCCCTAGAACCCCTGAGCTTTAAAAGCTCACAATCAGTACCAGAATATAGCAGTCGAGAGAAATCCAAGGCAAGTTGAGGAAGATAAGTTTCAATTCCTCCAAATACCACTCATGGTTAGTTGCACCCTATATAGCTACTTAGTAATTTAGTTTAGGGATTTCAAATTCATTTCAAAAAAAATTGACTACTCTCCAAGTCCCTCCCTCTCATAATTTTTTTTTTCAAATCTCTCCAACTCTTGGTATCACCATGCACCCCCCCCCCCAAGTGAGAATACATGACACACATATATAGGAGGAGCAACAAATTCTTGTCATAAAAGAGGATTAATATGCATGCCTTGTATTCCATTTAGATGAGTGTAACTCATGCCATTAAGGAGAGGTATGCATGCCTTAATTAAGGAGAGTGTAACATATGCATTAAAGAGAGGATAAGAGGAACATTTTATGACATGTATTTAATGAGTGTAAGAGGAATATGCCATTCTTTGATGAGTGCATAAAATAGTGTAATGTATTATTAAAAGAGAGAGAGAGAGAGTTACATAGAGCCATGAGAATCATCAAGGAGAGAGGTGTGAAGTGATTGAGGAGATATAATTCCCTTTTAATAATAATATCATAGTCTCATAAAATATAATAATAATATCAATAATATTGAGGATTAAGTCTAGATTGAACTATTACGATTGATTAATCATAAGTTGAGTGATTTTCCTTCAATTATACTTGATTATCCATTGATTGAAGGGGATTTACTATTTTTGCAAATTCATACTTGAAATGGTGGACATGACTTTCTATTTTTAGAAAGTCACTACAAAAGTGTTAGGGATGAAATTTTATTAAGGAAATTCATCTGTGAGCTGCCCGTGAGTGGTATTTTTCTTCTGGATAATAGGGATTCCACACCCCTATTGTATGCATCTCTGTGCCTTAGTAGATTGAGGACTCTGCACCATGATCTACTCTAAAGATCCAATATTCCACACCTTGATATTTTTAAATATTCAGGACTCTGCACCCCAAACATTTCATTATAGATTCAAGACTCCATGTCTTTATATTTCATGGATTTAGGACTCCACGCCCTAATCCTTTTATTATATATCCAAGACTACACGTCTTTATATTTCATGGATTTAGGACTCCGATCCCTAATTTTCATCGCTTCTCATCTAATCTTCTTTGAAAATCTACATTTCACCTTAAGGTACTAGTTGTGAGCTCATACCAATCTGATGGTTCATTGGTAAGGTCTTCTTCCAAGACCTGCACACATCACAATGTCATAGATCAAATAAATCAAATGAATTTCATAATTAACTTATTCACATTTTACCAAAGATTGTGCATGGCTTCCACATTCATTTTGGTTTTGGAGAAATGACTTCCGCAATCATTTATAACTTGAGAATCCTTGTTGGAAATGACCAAGTCCCCTGCCACATCATGCTTAGTACGAGATTACGCACATATAATCATACAAATTATGTATCATCCATAAATCATAATTAACCATATTTTCCACATAACCATGATCATCCATGGATCTATGTCTCAATCCTGAATCATCATTCATGTCATACACCTATGTCCAAAATAGGATACCAAAAGAGAAAACATCGCTAATATGTTCTTAACCAAAATAAATTATTATACATGCAACCATAGATATTATCATAAGCACACAACAACCAAGTGACCCAAACCAGGTTTATAGCATATAATCATGTACAGTCTGTCATACATAATATTATATCATTATATCAAAATCACCATCTCTAAGTGTCATCAAAGCTATCTCACCAAGAAGGGACACTGCAAAAGTACACAGTCACCTTGTGATACTGTAAATTATGGGGTTCTAACAGTGGCTCCAGCTGGGGATGGCAGCTCCTTCAAGAGGTGTCAACAACACCGTAGACTAGTAGCCCAATCCATTGGGTTGATCCCACAACTTGTACCTTGATCTATCAGGCAACTTAGTGACTAGAAACTAGTTGATTGTTCCTCCTGATTTTGAATGATTGAAATAGACCAGATGCTTGGCCAAACAAATTATTAGCATACTGAGATCTGAATTGAAACTATAATTTCACTTATCCACTGCAATCCATCAAGCTAAACATACTACTGAACCTTGAAAAATTGAATGGTGAAACTAGAACTAAGGTGAAACTAAAGTCAGAAATATACTAACCTAAAAATGTAAAGCAATCTAAAACTAAAATTTGAAAGATGCTAAAAAATCTAAGCTTATTTTCACACCCACCTACCCTAATCTAACTTGGATATGATATATACACTAAGTGAACTCCTTTCCCCAATGCAACCAATCAATTAAATGACTACATTATTGATTCTTGTTCACTTTTTGGAGTAGGCTGAAAACACAAAAGGGCCACTCCCGTCTTACTTAAATTTGAACAAAAATGCTCAAAATTTTCCTTAAACTCTGCAAAAATCCATTACTGACATATCTTACTCCTTCTTTAGATGATTCTAAGAAACGAGCAAAAGGATCTTGGAACAATACCTGGCCCTGAGGATTTAAATAACAAACTTCATCTAGGGTTGCTCCTTGTTCCACTTTGTCATGCTCAGGATCCTTCTGAAAGAGAATATGTACACATTCTTCATGGTCATCTCACATGAAATCCTCATTATTTACCACTATGCTATCCCCAAGCAAACCTAATATGTCTTGAATGAGTTGGCTGAATTCTGTTGGAAGGCCATCATTTTGATGAACAAGAGCACTTTCTGGAAATAAGCCTTATTGAGAAGGTAAAACAACATCAATATAAATCTATTCTTCTATTTCTTCATAAGGAAATGCTTCAGTACATAAATCAGCAGTAGAACAAATAGAAATAATCTCTTCATTGCATAAAAATTTAGAGGTTGGTTGCATTCTTAGAATCTGATTAATTTATTCTTCAGTTAAAGGAGGAGGCAGCCTTTGTTTTCTTTGGATTAAACAACAATTTTTTTCTTTATGTTATGAAGACTAATCATGAGACTGAATGTCTCCTTTAACCTCACACAAAAGATTAGATGAATGTCCATTTCTCCCCACAGAGAGGTCCTGTGGTTCTTCTTTCATTTCTTGATTGCTTTAATTTTCAACTAACTTCTCTTGGTTATCATGACAGTTAACTTGAGAATGAAATTCATAAATTGCTTCTAAGAGATCCTCAAGATGCCAATTTCCTAGATCTTCATCAATATTTACAAGTTATTGTATGATATCCTCACACTGATCACAACAATTTTCAGCAAATGATAAAGATGGAGAATATTCTTTATAATTCTCATAAAACACCTTGTGGAAATATTTTAAAGAAAACAAACTACCAGGATTCAAACCTTCATACAATTCCCTCGCTTTCGCTTCTAATGTTTCTATGAATATCTTCATGAGGAAATCCTCGTGCCATTCGACCTTCAAATTCCATGAGTGTATATGAAATTTAATGAGATTTAATGAAGCATCATCAACATTCTCATCTTGAAAAATAGGAATATTTCTTTGCCAATCTACCTGAGGCATTTTGTGTTGGAATATGAGAATGTGATCTCTGTTCATTGGAGCATACTTGCGTTGTATTCTTGGATTCATCTTTTCAATCAGTCAGAGAATGGGGTCACTGTATATTCACAACCAATTTGGATTCTTCTACCAGTGGAGTCTTTAGTCCAACTGAAAACTATGGAGTCACCAGGTGGATGATTTCAACTTTATTTTGTCTAGTTGTTGTCCACCATAAACAACCATATACCAATATTGGAAAATAGTCAAATCATACAATATTTTGACTGAGGTTTCTGAGTTCTGATGAAATATTAAGCTTTTTCAATACTTCAATCCCCATTATGGTCTTCATTATGTTGTCACCCTGTAATTTGTAAGAACAAATGATAGAGGACAACATCAAACCACTTTGGAGTCCAGGAAATAGCCTTCCTAGACTCAGAGATGGATCTCTCTATTTTTATGATTTAACTTGATAAGTGTAAGTGCTGATATTAGGCTAGTTATATAAATAATGAGGGTTATTTGTTTGATTTATTTTGTGGTTGGAAAGATGGAGCTGTGAGACTAATCCATTGGGCTATGTAGTCATAAAAGGCTGAATTGTGCATCAAATTTTCTAGGGCATCCACAAGGCAAGCTAAATATGAAGATTGGATCTTACTAGCAGTGTGAAATGGGAATGGAAGAGGAGGTTAAGTTTCAACTTAAATGCAGAGCAGACAATCTTTGAATTATGTATTGAAGTCCTAGAGGAAAACATTAAGATAACAAACACAGACATAATTAATGTGCTCTCTTAGCAAATATTAATCTAAATTTTCTATTTTGAAATTAGATAAATTTATGCACAACATGAAAAGATAGAGGAAAAAAATTAATACAAAGGAAAATGTCATCATTAACATAGCTCAAGAATATTGTGAACGGTCTCTTTTAATTGATTCCCAGCTCACACAATTACAGTGTTCCAATACTTCTTACAATGCAAGTTTCAGCAGGGTCCAATTTTCCAACCCTTGATAATGAAAATTATAATAGTATTTAACTAAAACTAAGTCGATTGCCCTTCCTTACTCGAAAACCTTTCATTGATTACAATTTAGTAGAAAATGGACAAGTGTGCCCATGCAAGGCCTGATGAGACATCTTTGACAACAACATCGCCTCTAGAATTAATTATAGGAAAATCTTCGTAGATCCAAATGCTTCAATGGCTCCTTGGAAGATCAAACATTAAGCTTGGAGGTGGTTGTGATGGTTACGAAGAGGAAACCAATGGAGGCTCTGACATCTAGCTATGTTTTGCAGTGCTGGCCACTTTTCATTATTTGGGTGATTATGCTGATGTGTTCTGTGTGAACACCTTTTTCTCGCCTCGACCTCCCATGCTAGCATGCCTTTTCGGTGCTTATTTCCCCCAGAAGTCCTTTGTGTTGTTATAACATAAAATTTTTGGTAAAATGCCTTGCCCGAATCGACCCTCGGTGTCTTTTTTCTACCTGAGCCTTTCTGTCGTGTTTAACCTTATTTCTTCATAAAATGAGTTTCAAACCTCATATGCCCAACTTAACCCTTTCTACACAAAAAATCATAAAAAACCCATTTGCCTGGACCTAAAAATGTTTATATTTCAGTTATGAACCTTATCGAATCCATAAGAAATTGCACATCGCATGTTTTATAGTTTGAGTTATCAGAAATGGAATCAATGATGCGATGCGAAATGGGACGTGGCGTCAAGGGAAGATGGGACTAGACCGTAGCCTGCAGATCACAAAACTTATGGTTTAGCCATAAGTGGAGGTGGTAAAATCTAAAATATGTGAAGTGTGGGGAGGAGGTAAGTGACATGGGAGGGGAAAGTGGGACCGACCGCATCGCAAATCACACATTTTAAAGTTTAGCTATAAGCAACGGAGGTAAATTCTAAATCCTGTAAAGTGTGAATATCGGGGAGGGCGGAGGGATGTGGCAAGTAATGTGGGACCATACCACAGGCTGTAGATTGAAAAATCTTGAAGTTTAGTTATAAGCGCGGGAGTTAAATACTAAAACTTGTGAATTGCGAGGAGAGGGACCCACCCACATCGCAATCACAAGTCGGAAAGTTTATGTGGTAATTGTATGAGGTTTTATGTTATAATATATGTATTTTGTAGCGGTCAGAAGTGGGGGGTGGAGCTGCTGTGGTGGGGCCAACCGCATCGCAAGTTAAACTGAATACCTTGTGGGCGCTTTAATGGTAATTTGTAATATTTGTGATGTGAAATGGTGGTAAAAAAGGTAAAGTAGGAAAATGAAGTGGAAAGGTGGAAAGGTAAGGTTTAATGACTTTTAAGGGAAATGAGATGAAAAATGGATTTGTAATGCAATGATGAGATTCAATCTCCGCCGTTGATCAAAGCTCAGATCCATGGTTCTTACTTCTCCCTTGTTGTGGTTTGCCGATTTTTTTTTCTTTGGTGTGCTCGTTAGTTTCTTGGTTTGCTCGTGAAATACTTTGACTCGTTCACTATTTGACCTGCTTTAGCGTTCAAGACTTGACCCAAAGTGCATGACTTGACCCAATCACGTTCACGACTCTACCCAGCACGTTCACGACTCTGCCTTTGCTTGTTTCTTCTACCTTAACTGCTTCTCTGTTGCCTTTGTCTTCTCTAATGGTCTAATGCTGCTCCTTGCCTCCTTGCTGCCTTTGTTTCCTTTGATTATTTCTTTGGAAAAGATTTTGAATATTGACATCTACGTACAATATGAAAAATTGCAAAGAAAAAGTACACAGTCACCTTGTGATACTGTAAATTACAGGGTTCTAACAGGCCAATCCATTATGGCCTTGATATTTTCCAGATCAGTTGATATCCCAACCTTGGAAAAAATGTGCCCAAAATAATGTATTTGTGACTATAAGAAGTCACACATTGAGCTTTGCATAAATCTTGTGTTCCCTAGAAACTGTAATACTATAGTTAGGTGCTTCTCATGTTCTTCTTCAATCTTTGAGTACACCAAAATTTCATCAATAAAGACAAACAATTTTTTTCCCAAGGAAGGATGCAACACACTAGTCATTAAACACATGAAATTGGTCGGGCATTAGTAAGCCTAAAGTGTACCACTATGAACTCGTAGTTCCTGCATCTCATCGAAAAACTAGTTTTATATATATCTTCTTATTTAATTAACTCTTGATGATACCTCTACCTGGAATAGATATTGCATAAAATTGTTGCTCCCCTTAGTTGATCCAACAAATCATAAATCCATGGAACCAGATAATATTCCTTGATGGTCACTTTACTAAAATAGATGTAATCAATACAAATTTTGAGTGTCCCGGGCTCATCTTGATTTATGAATAATATTGGATCTCCCTTGTGGCATAAATGTATTCATATGTATAATCTCTCAATCATCTCCTTTAATTTTAATTTTAACTCAACCAACTCATGCGTACTACTATGGTTTGGTGCCTTGGAAACTGGTTCTACTCTAGGAACTAATTCAATAGAGGAAACAACTTCTCCATGAGGAGGTAGTCCGGAAATGTTAATTGGAAACATGTCCCTATATTTCTGCAACATTGTATATTTCTTCAGCACTTCAAATTCCTCTTATCCAGTGTTGTCATTGGCTTTTCCATCGCTGAAAAATTGTACAACTAATAATTTGTAGCCTTTTTAGCAACTACGCTTGGCTTACATGGTTGTGATTATCCTCACTGGTGTTGGCTTCTGGTTTCCCTGTAATTTTTTTCTTTCTCCAATGTCATTCAGGAATTTAGTTTCCTTTTCAAAATAGTAAACTTTGGTTTTATGCATGTGCATCCTTTCCATGCCTAATAACGTGTTTTACTCACCCAATGGAAGAAAATTTAAATGTGTTGTTGTTGTCGTGCTTCTAAGATCAAATGCACAATCTCACCTAATAGCTGCTTTTTCTCTTTCTTAGTCACTATTTTAACTAACCATGGCTCAAAGTTGAATTCTTTTGCGAATTTTCATTTTTCCACGAACTCTAGGATGATAAAAATATAGCTAGAACTGATATCAATTAAAATGGAATCCACTTAATGTGATCCCTAAATGACATGGACATTCCATTAATAAATCATTGAACTTTTTCCTTCTCCTCCTTGATATATGGAACATATCTCAACAATTCCAGAAATATGGTACTGTATTCTTCAGTTGGTAGTTGTCCAACTTATAAAATTAATTTTCCTTTATATCATAATATCTATCTCATAAGTATTTTTCTTTGAAGAAACCCTCAAACTCACTCCATGTCAGCCTCTCTTCCATTATGCCATTGACCTTCTTAAAATATTCCAAACATATGTCTTCTTTTCCTCTAAGACTATAGGTGGTTACCTCTGCCTTCATATTTTCAAAATAATCATGGATTCTGAAGAATTTCCTCATCCTTGGTAACCATGCTTCTGCATCTTCATATTTCTTCATATCTCTATCAAATGTGTGTTGAATTCCCTTCTTAAGTTCTTTAGGAATTTAGTCCCTTTCTCTCTTTCTCTGATGATGATGATGATAATTATGATTATACCTCCTCGTAGTAGAGCTCGAATTTATACTAGAGTGATGCTCATGAGAGATCATTTTTACTTTTTGGGTGCTTAATGGTGCATTTCCTCTCATGGTATCCTCACTTTCATTATATTTCTTCTTCATGGACCTATTATCATATGCCCCATTTGTTTTCTATTCTAACTCCAAAGGGTTTTGCCTATCTTTATGAATTGTCCCCAGCTCATGGTTCCTTTATCTTTGTAAATATAAAAGGCTTTGCAGTATGAATGTATTCACATAAGCTTTCCTCTCTTGGAACTTTATCAACCTTTCATTATCTACATTGAAACTTTGGATCTTGGAAGCCCTTAGGCTCCTTAAGTTATCCATTGAATAGGGAGAGTTTTCCCCTCCCCCTTGACCAATTGATCTTTCGTCTTCATTTACCCTTCTTTGTGCCCATGTTGTGACTGATCATAGATACATTATACCTTTCTTGTCCTCATTTCTTCGTCTTTCCCCATCTTTTGCTACTTGTGATGTGTTGCATTTGCAAACAATTATTATATACATGATAATATAAATAAATGATAATAAATAATTCCATGGACTTAGTGCGTTGTTGTAGCCACTAAAACACTGCCCCAATTTTTTTCCTAACAAAAAATTTAGGAAAAACAAATTGGACAACCCATGTGCTTTAAAAATTCTACTGGTAGCTTTCATTTCTAAATTGGTCAATCTTTTCAATGTTTTAGCTGCCATTAAATCTATGGGATCATAGACTCTCATGATGTATGCTACATATATCTACTTGGATTCATGCTTTTCATGTTCTTATAACTGCATCACGGTTTGAGGAATTTTTTTCATGTGTGTTTTAATTTGATTCCAACTCTCCAAGATGCACCATTTAACTTGATTTCTCTTATGCATTTCATTAAATTTTACAGTCACACTAGTTGTATGATCATGATTGGAATTTAATTTCATAACTATACCTCCTCCAGTTATTAGGAAACCCCGTATAATTTAGGTTAAATAGGTTTAAGAAAACACTTGTTCACGTATTCAAGAAAAATACATCCACAAGAATCTCTTACAATTTTACATCTCATTATGCCACCTCATGCTTACAAGGTCCATTCTACATTTTAAATTGTAAAAAATCATGTCACATTATTGATTAATTCATTTTATGGATGGCTATGCAGGGAAATATTTCATAGTTCTACATAATCAATGAATTTTTTCATTCGACAAAACCCTGGGGTAATGATACATCTGAAATTATAGCCCTACCTTGGAGGAGCATATGTATTGACAAAAATCCATCAAAACATCTTTGTGAAGCATAAAAAAGAGTGTATTTTAATGAAATTTTGTATCAGTTCAAGTACCCTAATATTCACTCACATTGAAAGGTCATGTAGAGGGTTGCAATAACTGTAATCAAGGAAATGAAAATTACATATCGAAGCATACCATGAGGCCATAGGTGTAATGGCATTGATAAAGAAAAGGATTGAAGACCATGGAGGGTGGAGAACTTACAGATGAATTGCTATACCTTGCAATGATTTCCAAAGAGGTTGTGAATATTATGATGATAATAAACTTGTAGCTCTACAAGAATTTTTTCTCCAAAATAAACCTAGTTTGGTTGTTGTTCTGGTTGAAAATGTTGAGAAAAATGAGAATTATGTAGTGAAAGATGTTTTATTACCTAAGGATTGGAGGTTGATTCAGTTCTAGTATGATCCTATAGCTTCCCAAGTAGTAGCATAGGATATACACTACCTCATTCTTCTAACTACCTCCAATATTGCCCTCATTACTTTCCAAACTCTCTATGTCTATCTCAAGAAGAAAATTCTAGAGGTCGAGGAAAAAATATTTGAATTTGACAAATTATTTGAAAAATATGGAACTAATTTTATCTTTTGTTACCAAAACCAACACGAATACTTTCCATCTATTTACCACCATAAATTTCAAGTGGTAGTGGTAGATCCTCCTTGTTTGAGTAAATAATGTCTCTTCAAGTTCTCTAAAATGATGATGCTTATTGCAAATGAAATTATTCCTTTTTCCTTTTATTAACATGGAATTTTTAACACGAACATGCAACAAAACTTTTGAATGCCCACCCTTGTGGATTCCAGCCTATACATCATCGCAAGTTCGACAATGAGTTATGCGATTCACAAGATGTGATATGAATGACAGGCTTGGTGGTTGGGATGACTTCAATTAAATTTTGTTTGAAGAAAAACTTTCTTTTTTTAATCCAGTTGAAAAACACAAGAGTAGCATTCATGATTTTTCTAGAGAGGTTGGAATTATGCTAGACTTTTTTTAACTGTCTTCATTCATGTCAAAACTAGAGAGTTATTCTTATCCAAATAACATTATGATAATTTTATTTCTAGATGGTCAGGTGGATGCAATACTCCCTTATGGAAACACTCTAAATTTCTATGTTCCTGATAAAGTTTTTCCAAACCCAAGTTCCCTACTTAAGACATGTTATTACAAAAGAAGGCATGGTTGTATACCCATAGAATATCAAATCAACAATGGAATGACCCATTCCATGCAGTATGTGCAGGTTGGATCCTTTATCGTATTATTCAGTTATTGTCAAAGGTTCATTCATAACTTCTCAACAATTGGGAATCCCATCAATGCTTTACAAAGAAATGGACTAAAATTTCAATGGACACCTGAATGCACTACTAGATTTGAATAGTTGAAGCAGTTAGTCACTTGTGCACTTACCTTGAGAATAGTTGACCAAGAGAAATAATTTTTAGCTTGCATTGATGCTTGTAAGGAGGGGCTTGGTAGAGTATTTATGCATGAATTACATGTAGTCTGCTATGATTCCAAGAATTTTAATGACCATGAAAGGAATTATGTCACTCATGACTTAGACTGTTCACTCATTGTGCATGCATTAAAAGTGTTGAAACATTACTTATTGGGAAGGATATTTGTATTGATGATAGACCATAGTGGACTTAAATACTTTTTTAACCAACCCAAGTTAAATTCCATACAAGATAAGTGGTTTTCTTTGATAAATGAGTTTGAATTGTATATTAAGCACATAAAAGGAAAATAAAATAAGGTGGAAGATGCACTTTGTAGGATTTTGCAATAGATTCGCCTAGCATCTTTGAGAACATGTTAATTTGACATCAAGGAAAGACTTAATGAGGGGATGATTAGTGTTGAATATTACCAATATTTGAATATGTGTTGGAAGAAGCAACTAGATGGATTTGTGAACAAAAGTTACCAGTTCAATAATGATGGAATACTATTATTCAAAAAAATAAAATATGTGCCTAATAAAATTGGTTGGAGGAACTTGGTCATGGATGCGTTCCAAGGAGACCTTACTCAATTCATCCTGGTTACCAAAATATGACCACAAACATGAATAAAACATATTATTGGTGAGGAATGAAGAAGGACGTTGCATAACACATTGCTAAGTGTTTGGAATTCCAACATGTAAAGGTAGAATGTAGGCATCCAACGAGCTTGTTGTAACCAATTCCCATTCTAGAGTGGAAATGGGAAGCCAGGTCTATGGACTTCATCACCAAATTTCCCAATATACCTAGGAAACATGATTTTATCATGGTGGTAATGGATAAGTTGATCAAAGTAGCTAATTTTATTTTAATTAAATCTACTCTTAATGAAATTAACATAGCTCACATATTCATGAAAGAAATATTTAGGTTGCATGTAGTACTTAAAAATATAATATCATCTAGAGGTTCCAAGTTCACTGCAAACTTTAGGAAGCCATTATTTGTTCGTTTTGGAACCCAAATAGGTTTTAGAAATTTTACCATCCTCAATCATATGGTCAAACTGATAGAGTGAACAAAATATTGGAAGACATGTTGAGGATGTATGCCATGCATCATCCAAGAAAGTGGGAAGCCTACCTACCACTGAGGTATTTTTCATATAAAATTGGTTATAAAGAGACATTGGGAATGAGTCCATTTTAGGCACTATATGCTAGAAAATTAAATACTCCTATCAGTTGGGATGGTCCAATGAATAGATTACTCCTTGGACCAGACATGTTAAAATGAATGGAATAATATATGATCAAAATAAAATAAAAGTTAAAGACATCACATGATAGAAAAAAGAGTTATGTAGATCAATAGAGAATGCATAAAGAGTGTCAAGTAGGATAGCATATCTATCTCTGCATTAAGTCAATGAAAATATTATTGAATGTGGGCTCATGTTCCAAGTTGGAACCTAGATATTTTTTTACCATTTCAGATCATGGAAAGAGTGGGACGAATGGCTTATAGATTGGCCCCACCACTCACAGTGAAAGCGCACAATGTTTTTCATGTTTTACTTCTTAAGAAGTATTTTCATTATACTAATCATGTAGTTGAATCATTTGTTACAAAGGTGGAACCCGAGGGAGAGTTCCAACATGAACCATTCTGCATCCTATATTGGAGGAAAATCATGTTTAGGAATCGAGTGTTAGAGTAGGTTAAGGTACAATGGAAGGAATTTGGACTTAATGAAGCCACCTAGGATATGGCTGAAAATATAAGGGTGTTGTACCTATCTTCCCTTTGCTGAATAGGTGCATGTAAGAGATTTGTATATAAAGCTCAATTTTTAGGTTTTTTTTGTAGAGAGAACATTAAGGATGGTTTTTTATTTAAGCGTGTGGGGTTTGTAACACCCCTAGCATACACCCCCATTTTATTTAATTTTTTATTAAAAATATAAATAAATTTTTATCTAACTAGAAATTATGGAAAATGGACATGTATCCATGATTTGAGGGAGGGTCGAGTGGCATTGGGTTGGCATAACCACCCACACACTTCACTCAATAGTTGGCAGGAAGATATCCAAAGGAATCCCGCACATGTCCCATGTTGACAGAAAGAGAGCGACAGGGGGAATATGAAAAACAACATCAAGGTAAGGGGATAGAATAAAAATAACAGGGAGAGGGAATTGGAAGGGAATTGGGCTATCAAAGAAGAACATGTTAGAGAGCACATTGTAGAAAACTAAAATGTTGGAAGAACAAAATTTTGAAGCACATGCTAAATGCTAAAAATTCATGTTGAGGCTAAGGGAATGGAATTCCCTATGTGAAATTTATGAAGCCACAAAATATAAGTTTCCTTGCTTGGAAAAGTCACTATAATGCTTAGCGGAGCGTCATGGGTGATGGTGTTTATTGTGAGGCTAATAAACCATTAAGATCTTGTTGTGGAAGATGATAAACCCCAATATCACTTACAAACAAGGATAAAACCATTGGGCAAGGTAGAATTCATGGGGTGTTTTATTAAAGGAGTGATAAACCTTTGAGTGACAACCAAGAATGGTTGATAAACCACTAAGAGCTTGTTAAGTAAGATGATAAAACACCCAAAATTCATGAGTTGCAAGATACTTTCAATGCTTTCTTGGAAGTGTGAAAACTAATAAACCACCAGGTGAATGACCCCATTCTCCCTGAAGATGTGTATGAATTCCAACAAATACTAACTAAAAATTCCCTTAGATTGTAGATCTGGCTTCGGTTTGATTGGTTGTAAGAAATATCGTAGTGCAATAAATGTAAGGTTGGGGGGTGGGAGTTAGATTCCCTATATTAGCTGATAAAATAATCTATGAAAAAAGATAAGTCATCTATTTATGCTATTGTGAATGAAATGTTCACTATTTTGTTATATTTTTGTCTTATGGCAAGTATTGTTAACGATAATTTTTTTATTCATTGTATGAATGCTTGAGAATGTGCATGTGTGGGAGGATTGATGCTCCATATAACTCAATCATGCTTATGATAATCAACTATTTATTCCTGAGTGGTTTTATGCTCTTTTATGATGATTGAGGGCATCCTTGTGTAAATAATTATATAAGTATGCAATATGTATGTGTTAAATATTAAGAGAGATAGCTCAAATTCTCTACATTTCAAGAAAGGGTGTTGATGAACTCAAGAGAGATATGCTAATAAGGTTTAGCGTTGAGTTATCCTTGTGTATATGTATGTGTGTATGTGGGTGTTCATATATACACAAAGCTAAGGAGGGATAGGTCATTAAGGATTAATGCCAAAGATGTTCTTGTTACCACACACACACACACAAATGTGTGTGTGTGTGTGTGTGTGTGTGTGTGTTGTGTAATTTAAAGGATGATAGGCCATATAAAACTAAGATTCCATGACGTCCCTGCTAACTATTATGTATACATCAAGCTCAAGAGGGATGACCTTAAATGGCTAAGTTTCAAAGGCTTCCCTTTCTTTAATACACACACACACACACACACACACACACACACACACACACAATGATGATGAGGCTGGGATTAACAAGACGTTTCCCTAGAAATCAATGGATATATTCATGTATTGGAACCTTAGGGAAGAAAATAGTTGTTCCATGGGAAAAGGCTCAAGACTAGTGGGGTTGAGATTGACAACAATTTTCCTTGGAAATCAATGGTGATATTCATATCTCGAGACCCTAAGGAGGAAAATATGTGTTCCATGGGAAATGGGTCTATATTGATGGGGTCGAGATGGACTGAAAGTTTCCATAGCAATCAATCTAGATATTCATGTTTTAGGACCTCAGGGTCCTCGGACATCAAGATGAATTATGGTGTGCATAATATGGATTAGGATGAGGAAATGAGCTGATATTGACTAGGGCTGAGATAGGAAGTCTTCCAATTAATTTACATGGAAGGAGTATGTCTCGCCTCAAACCCATAGCAAGGGATTCACTCAATGAACCTATGACATATCATGAGCATTTTTGGAATATCAAACAATACCCTTAATTTTTCTACACATTGGAAAATACCTCTAAGAATATCATTATTTAACCCCTACCAATGTGAACCCGACACACCTTCCCAATTTTAAAAACCCCTACTTTCACTAGGTATTGGAAGTATCCATTTTTTCATTAACATTTTTTATACCCCTTTATATTTTTTCATTAAATTTGAGCTCCACTTTTTATACCTGCCAATACAAAAACCTTTTACCCCATATATATCCCCCAATATATTATGTCCCTTTTTCCTCAGTATATATCCCCCACTATATTATGTCATTTTTTCCTCAATATATATCCCCAATATGAACCCACGTGGTATGGTATTTCTCCCCCAGTTAAGCCCTTGTGAAACCCATTTGAAATATGAAATCATGTCATGGACTGGGAACTAACATTGAGATTGATTTGGTGAATAATATAAGGGAGTGATGATGCAATAGGGCTGTTAACACTGGAAAATTGTACAGCAGAAAACGACATCAATTAATGTCGAGCCTAAGGATTTACAGGACAGGGATACATTATGGAATCAAGAAGTATTTAAAATCTCTAAGGCTTTGAGAAAATCAAATTTCAACTAGTCATAAATGCTCAAATGCGTGATTTTTCCTTCAAAAAGAGCGCCTTCTGTGTGCACTGGAGCCCAAAAGCGTGTATTCCTAGAAGTGGAAAAAAGTCACTTTCCGGGACCACAAGCAAGAAAAGGACAGTTTCTCCTTATGTGAAAGCTGCCTAAGGACAGCACCAGCACCTCCTTAGGCATTGTGTGAGCACACAAAAGCATATTTGAGCACACAATGGAATCATACCCCTCCCTTGGGTCACCATCCATCATGTACCAAGGGAGGGAAGGAGGATTTGAAGCTCACCCATAAAAACCCACCAAGAGATGAACAAATGGTGATCACAAAGTTATGCTAGCCAAAGTTGCCCAAGCAACACCAGCATCATGTGTGACCCAAGGAGATGGAGAAAGAGAGGACTCGATGGTTGGCCACCCAACATCTTAGTCCACTGCAGTAGAAAGAGAGAGTTAGACTGCGTGAGAAGGCAAAACTTGAAGGACAAACATCCTTGCATCGAGACCTAGAGCCATTGCCTAGGCCCTTTGGCAAGTGGGTAAGATTTGTTTTCATTCCAAGCATTCAATAAGAAGAGGCCATCGAGCCGTTGTTTGCCTTTTTACTATTTGAAACTCTTTATATAGCTTCTTTTGTGTTTTTAGTTTTAGTTTTTTAACAAAACATACTTTAGTGTATTACTTCATTTAAGTTTTATACTTTTGAGATCCCCCCAGATACTTCCTGGTACCTATAGTTTAGAGGGTATACCACACTCTCTAAACTCATGCGATTTTGTACACCCGTGTGTCGAATCCACCACAACAGGATTGGTGACTCCACTGGCGTGTTTCAAGTTTATGTGGTTGTGCCATCTTTTGCAGGAGACCCATAGTCTATGCTGGAGTGGAGCTGACAGTACTTTGACCCATATTTCAGTCCCTAGACTCACTGAGGTGAAAAAATGAAGAAGGAAGCTCCTAAATCTTTTACTTGTGGGAATTTTGCGCGCAGTTTTTTCACACAGATGCGCAGTGCGCACGTTCAGGAGTGACTTGCGCGCAGGAAAGCGCACCTGTCAGAGGTTTTTGCACGCAATTTGCAAAGAGATTTTTTCTCCCTATCTTCTGCATTTTCTCTGCTTGTAAGTGTGTTGGGTAGCCCCTAATGTATCTTCCAACACCTGTGTTAATACCCCACAGCTTCTGAAAACTGATTTTTGCTGCTTTCTGTAGGCATTTAGTTAGTTTTCATTTAAGTTGGTTTTTTGCAAAAAGTGTTCACATAGTTTAAGTAGGGGGCGAACTAACCATTGCTTTCCGAACAATTTATGTTTTTTGAAAATTCTAGTATGCACACTTAGTTTAACTAGTCCAAGTAAGTGGCTCATGACCACACATGCATAAGCTAGTGTATAAATTGTTTAGTTTAAATTTCAATTTTTGCATTTAGGAAATTGTGGGACTAGGATTGAATCGTAAGTTAGAGCAAGTAATCTCTATTATCTTTGCGCCATTGGGTGACCCTAGACAAGCATATAAACACTCTATATTTTTTATTCGCCATCGTCACTCACATAGACTAATTAGGAGGTTCTGGAAGTGGCCCATTATCCGCAAATGCTTATTTCAGCAAGGTGTTGGGGTTCCCATGTTTTGGCCAGGTTGACAAGACCAAAAGATGAGACAACATAGAACCACTTTCAGACCTTAGGATCTAGCCCTCCTAGGTCCAGAGAGGGATCTCTCTATGATAGTCAAAGGTTTTATGTCTTTGAAGCTCAAATGTTAAGGTTTTAGGCTAGTTATAAGCACATGGTTTGTTTGTTTGATTGTTTATGTTTGGTTGTTGGGAATTGGGAAAGAAGGGTCCAATATAAGACAAGGATGAGCAAAGAGAAAAATTTAGGCCAAGGTAGATAACTCAGAAAACATCAAGGCCATTGGGCAATGGAGTCAAGAAAGGGTTTACTTGTGTTCAATGTGCAAGCTTTCAGTTGCGCTAGTTATCTAGAGCATTTGGATCTTAAAATATGATTGATGGAATGGAAAATTAAGGACTGAAAATGAGTGAGAGAGAAAGAAGGAAAGACAGCCAAATTTCTATCTATAGATCAGGTCAGAGGTCATTTAACTCCAGACCTACTTGGACGTACTCAGAGACAACTCTCAAAGGGGGACAAAGGGGCTGCTTATAGATCGGACCAGAGGTCATTTAACTCCAGGTCTGCTTTAGCAACTCCAAGGAAAAACAAGGATAAGTTTAACAGAAGGGATCTTAGAAAGGTTTAATGAGATGGAAAGATCCTAGTGAGGCAGAGACAGGGTTCTAGACCTCCCAATGTTCTCAACTCCTCCATAAATCCTAACAAGAACATGTAAACATAGATTTCATTAATTCATACATCAAAGAGCAGGTAAAAACATCCAATACACTGGTTAAATCAATTGAAATCAATATTCAGATACACATATAAGCAGAAAACATAAAAGGCTGGGAGAGCAACAACATAAGGTACCTATCAAGGGTAAATCTTATGCCAAACTTCTGATGCGAGCCAGTAGAAATGGAATGAAATGAAATCAAACACAGAGATAGGAAAACATCACCAGCTGCTTTAGATCAGGATCCAAAGAAATATGCTTGTCATATTAAAAACAACACCAATCAGGTACATCATTGCCCACAGCTTGAACATTCAATCTGAATACATCAAATCTCAGCCTATCTTACAATATTACACAGAGAACTTGTCTCAAGAGGAAAATGCTTGCATTTCTCTGATATCCAATCAACAAAACTTTACAATAATTTCCTTCTGCGTTTTATACTGGAGGATGAACAGAAGATTGACTGAGGAGGTAGGTGAGCACTAAATGTAACATTAAACACAGAAAAGAATAGAGGGCCGAAACCCATCCTGTTTTAAATCTCTGCTTTTATCCCTGGTATGGCTTAGGCATTCTGACTGCAGTACTGTGTGGTACATGTGGTGAAATAACAGAAATAAAATAAGAAACAGCGAAATCTGCCCTACTTTTGTAACAAATGCTCCTGATCTTGTAGGACTGCGGTCAGGGTAGGAAACTTCGGGGACATGATGCATAATCAAAACTGCATGGGCGTTTTGTCCTCTGATGAAGATAAAACATTCTGCTGCTATAGAAAAAACCTGGTGATACGGCTTCCCTTGCATTTAATCTCTGAGAGGTCCTCGGGGTCTTCAATCTGATGCTTCACCTCTGAAAAACTGGATTGAGCCCTTTAATCCTCATCATAATGCTTTAATCCTGAGTTTGAGGCCTAAATATCTGCGTTTGCGTGCCTCGAGGTCACTGCTGCTCCATTGATGGCACAAATCGAGCTTTAATGTTGCTGGATGGGTTTGTAGAGCTTAAACTCCGTCCTTCAATGGAGAAAGGCTTTGCCGATGCAAAAAATTGGCTTATGCATTAATTTCCTGTGCACAGAATTCTTGGCTGCTGCATTAAACGTTGTATAATCATGGCGGACCATGACCAGCTGATAAACCTGCAAAAACACGCAACCTGTCAAGAAAAACCATGGACGGGGTGATGGAGGCAGTGCAGAGAATGAAAATGGTCGTGCAGATGATAGACTGGGGAGAAATCGCGAAAAATGGTGACAAATTGTTCTGGTGGAGGTGGCGGTCTCGCAGAGCGGAGTTTGAACAGAAAAAACATTAAAAAACACGAAAATGGACGATTATATGCAATGGAATGGGAGTATGTACGGAGGATGCACGTGGAGGTGACGTGGCGGGACCGCGGACAATGGAAAAATCAGCGGCTTGTGAACAAATCTTGATCGTCGATCGCGGCGGAGATCAACTGCGGAGGACAACGGACGTCTGGCCATGACCTGAGCTATCGCGTGCGCAACTAAATTATCCATCTTGCATCCTCGACGAGCGATAGCCGTCGGATGGGCCGCTCTAGATCGGACGGTCTTCAGCAATTTCGTTGGGCATCCGTGTCCGAACAATAATGCGCGATGGATGGAGTTAACGGGCAAGATGGGCGGTTTTGAAATGGCACAGGAGGATAGGTGTCAGACACTGAGTGGAATCGCTGGCAGTCGGGGAAAAACAACCAGCTGCCCAAAGGCGGTGCGAAATAAACCAGGAAGTTTTGGAATAGTGCGTGGCGGGGTCCACAAGGCGGATGGGCTCCGCACCGTCGATCTGACAGGAAAATGAACGGTGGAGATGCGGCGACAGTTGATGAATGGGGAAAACGACGGAGGCTGCGGGGGCAGCTATCGCCGTCCAATCTACGCAGATCGACGGCTGTAATCGCGCCCGATGAAACACTGGGGCAAGCGCCTTTGGGGTTAGTGCTTTGGTCACGGCGCTGGGTTATATGGAGAGAAAAAAGGCGCGGGGCTATCAAAGGGGGGGATGAGGCCTATTATAAGGTCTGAAGTGGGTTTTTAATCCATTTTCATGTATTTTGAGGCCTAAAGGGTAACAATAGGGGGATGGAGGGGGAATTTGGGAAAAAAAAGGGTGTAGGGATTTTTAGAGGGGATTTAGGGGGTTAATAAGGAAAATAAAAAGGGGAAAAGAGGAACTTTGACAGAAGGAGGAAAAGGGGGAAAAAAGGGGACATTTTGCAGGGGTAAAGGGGTAAATGCAGACCTTTAGAGAAAGGAACCAGCGGAGGGACTTGTATAAGGCAAAGCACAGAGAGACCTCAAGGATGATGTGTCTTCAGGGGAGATGCATTCCTTGAAGGTCTCCAAAATGATATATCCCCCAGCTTGTTTGTCAAGAATTTCATCGAGGGGCTAACAGTGGCTCCACATGGGGATGGCTTCTTCTTGAAGGAGGCAAGAAACTAGAAATGATCTTTGGAGTAGGCTAGTTGCCTACTTCTTGGCACATCCCTTTCTTTGATCAGCTGCCACAATATGAATATGTTACATCAGTAGAAACATTTTCCCAATCAAACTACCTACCCAAACTACAGTCCTATCATTTTTTCTTCTTTAGGGTGCATTTGAGCTAGCAGACCCCTTACATTTTATTTTCAAAACAAAAACAACCTATTCTAAATCTACCCTTATTGCTCCATGAGACCATGTTAAACAGTTGGCCTCATATGATTCTCTACCTAATCTAACATCTGCTGGGGTTAAACTGTCCAACAGATTTCTTCTCCTACATTCTAAGACAGGAAATTGAAAAACAGCCAAGCCAGGATTAGACTGTCTGACTTGCTGGAGTGAAGACTTGTAGAAAACCGCAAACAAAACTGTGAAGGCATGAAATCTACAATTTGAAATATCCTTCTTTCTTTGTGACTCAAGTTTTGAGCATATTTGAGTCACCTCTTTTCTTTGATTTCAGCTCTGGTTTTGGGCATATTAGAGATGATTCTTCTTTGTTCTTTGCTGGTCCAGATTTTGGGCATATTAGGACCAACTATTCTTCTCCCTTTGGCTCAGCTTTTGAGTTTATTAGAGCCAATCTTTGTACTTCAGAGGTTCATGTTTTGAACATATCTGAACCTCTCCTTTCTTTCTGTTTTTTGGAACATTTTCCTCTGTTTTCTTGAAAGTAAAACTGCAATGGTATGTACAATGGAAATGAAACTGGAAATGAAAATTAGCAGATGTAGTGTTTGAGCATCCTGCCATTGACAGGACCCCCAAACAATTCTGTACCATCAAGCTCTTGTAGAAAAAATGCATTGGGACCCACAGTGGCCTGGATGATGTATGGACCCTACCACAAGCTGTCAAACTTGCCATGTTTACCTTTGTCCTCTCTTCTTGAGTCCCACTTCAGAACCTTGTCACCAATTTTGAAATCAACAGCTTTGGTTCTTTTTTCAAATAGCTTTTTAATGTTTCCCTGGACTTTGACAACTCTGTTATACACCTCCTCCCTATTTTGCTGAAGATGGATTGTCTGATTTATCCTTCTTATCATGCTGTCCTCTTCTGATTAGATCTCCTGGACAAGCTTGATCACTGGAACTCCAAGGCTGGTAGGAAACACTGCTTCTGTCCCATAGACTAGTTGGAATGGTGACATGCCAATGGATTTTTTTGTAGTAAGCTTGTCAGCCCACAAAGCATGTACCAACTTGTTGTGCCATGATTTTTTGTTCTCTTCCAACAGCTTTTTGATGATTGCGACTAGGCTCTTATTTGATGATTCATCCAAGCCATTACCCTGAGGGTAATAGGCAGTTGAATGACCAAGCGTGATATGATACCTGTGACAAAAATCAACCATTTCTTGGATCCAAAAGCAACATCATTGTCGGTGATTATTTTCCTTGGGCAACCAAACCGAGAGAGGATATGACCTTCTAGGAACCTAATGATGACTGAATCAATGGCATTCCTAGTGGGTATAGCCTCTATCCACTTAGTGAAATAATATGTAGCAGTTAGGATCCATTTGTGTTGTCCTGAAGAGGCTGGATGAATTTCCCCTATAAAGTCTAGACCCGTTGCAGAAAGGGACCTTCAACAGTGATGGGTTGCAGGGGGAGGGGGAGGAGCTTTCTTCTGCCTTCAAAGATCTGACATTTGTGGCAGGTAAGAATCATTTTATGGACATCATTGAAGAGTGTAGGCCAATAGTAACCAGCCATGAGTATTTTATTTGCAGTGGCTTTCCAACTCAGGTGGCCTCCACACTCTCCAGCATGGAATTCTTGTTTAATTCTTTCAGCTTCAGCTTCAGGCAAACATTTCAGCAATAGGCCATTTGGATTTTTCCAGTATAGATTCTCATTCAAAATGAAGTAGTTTCTAGCTTTGAGTTTTATGAATCTGGCCTTAGTTTTGGACAGTTTTGGAGGGGCATTGAGTTTGGTGAGCACATAAAGGATATTGAAATACAAAGGAGAGTTCTGAAACTTCTCCTCGACAGTGGGGTCAGGCAATCCTTCCTTCTCATCTAAGGCGTTTATCATGTTAATGTCAAGGGCCTGCAAGTTTGATTTAGCCATTAACTGGGCCAGGCTTTGACCTTTGATCATCTTGGTGGGTTTTATTTCAAGATTGTATTCCAAGATTGTAGCAATCCATTTGCCCCTCTTCCCATCAGGGTCCTGGGACAAGATATCTTTGACCACTATATTCGATACATAAGCAATGGTGTGAGAATGCAGAATGTACACCCTAAAGTATTTTAAGGCCTTAATCAGGGCATAGGCCTGCTTTTCCATAATGTTGTACTTTAAGGGTGCATCTCTCAAGGCTTTGCTAAAAAAGGCAATGGGCTGTTCATTACCTTCTGAATTATTTTGCAGCAAGACTGCAGCTATTGTGTGTTCAGAGGCAAAGGAAAAGATCAGAAAATATTTTGAGAAGTATGGGCTGATAAGTACCGAGGTCTGTGTGAGTGCAAGTTTTACTGACTCAAAAGATTTCTTGGCTTCAACAGTCCATTTAATTCCCGCATCCTTCTTTAACATATCAGTCATAGTCCTAAGATGTTCAGCGAGATTGGGAATAAATCTCCTCAGGAAGTTGATTTTCCCAATGAAGGACTGTAGCTCCTTGATGCTTCTTAGTTGTGTGATTTGGAGTATCCCTTCAACTCTTTGTGGGTCTATCCTAATCCCCTTCTCAGATATAATGTGACCAAGAAGTTTACCTTCTTGGAGCCCAAAAACAGTTTTCTTAGGGTTTAGAGACAGACCGTACCTTCTACATTTTTCAAAAACTTTCCTCAGATGTTTCAAGTGTTCTTCTTCAGTTTTAGAATAGACAGTCAAGTCATCCAAGTAGATGACAATGAAGTATCCTATCTCCTCTGAGAAAGCTATATCCATCACTCTCTGGAAGGTGGCGCCAGCATTCACCAACCCAAAAGGCATTTTCACATACATGAAGGTACCCCATGGGGTGGTAAAAGCTGTTTTGAGTTGATCTTCTGGGAGTACTAAGACCTGATTGTATCCTGAAAAACCATCAAGCAGGGAGATTCTCTTAGAGCCCACTACCTTCTGTAAGATATGTTCCATTCTAGGCAAAGGATAATTATCTTTCAGTGAGGCTCTGTTGAGGTTTCTAAAGTCTATGCATAATCTGATCTCTCCTGTTTTCTTCCTCACCGCCACTATATTTTATACCCAGTCGGAAAACCTCACAGGAACTATTATAACTGCATCATATATCTTCTTAATCTCTTTTACGACTGCAGGCAATTGTTTTGGATTGATTCTGCAGAGTTTTTGTCTGAAGGGCCTCTGATTTTCCTTCAAGGGTATCTTGTGTTGTATGATGTTGGTGTCATAAGCCTTTAAGTCTTCATAGCCCCATGCAAACACATCAATGAATTCTTTAAACAGCTCAATGTATTTCTTCTTCATGTCTGTAGGTAAAGACTTAGCCAGTTTGATAATTTTGGGTTTATCTTCAGTGCCTATGTTGCATTCTTCCACATCTGAATCTGCATGTTCTATAGTGGGATTTTTGGCCACATCATCAAATTCAAATAGGTCCTCTAAGGGTGCTAGGCCTCTGGGTATATTCTTGTCTTTGGCTTGTAGCACCTCTACCTCTTCGGTATTCGCATTTTCACATTTCCTGGTTGGATTTCCAGTTTCTTCAGAAAAGGTGTTTATTTCTATGTTACAGGGTGTTTCTTGTTCATCTAGGGAATCCTCACTTGGGCAGCCGTCATCAGATTTTGAGTCTGAATCAGAAATTTCAAACTCGTTTCTGCCCACCAGGAAATCTTCGATCTGTTTGTCTCCTTCAAAGACCTGCCAATATTTTTCGTTGTCTGGCACCGCAGGTTTGAACTTGGTTTGAATGATGATTTGTTGGTCATCTGGAGTCCTAGGATATGAACTGGCTAGACAAGCCAATCCATTTGCAATAACATTTTGACTCCTGGGAATGAACACCAATTCATATTCAACAAATGTTTTCAATAAATCTAGAGTGTCGTTCGGGTATGCTCTTAACCTGGGGTGTTTGGCTGTATATTCACCATTCACCTGTCTGATAACTAACTCTGAATCTCCATGCACAGTTATCCTACGGGCCCCTAATTTTTTCAACAGATTCAGGCCTAGGATCAGGGCCTCGTATTCTGCAATATTGTTCGTGTATTTGAAATGCAGATTCACAGCATGTCTCTCTGCATTATCATTCTCTGTGTTACGTAGCCACACCCCTGCTCCAACATTGTTTCTACTACAGGACCCATCGAAATTCATTTCCCACAGGGGTTCGCCATTAGGCTACGTTGGGGGATCTGTACTAGGTTGTGGGTTGTCTTGTTCTTCACGTGGTGTATTAGTTTGAGGGGTGTGACTAATAGGCTAACTGCATTGTGTTTCTGGTTCATTCTGAGTTTCATTTTCATTATCCTGCCCATGTTTTTCTTAATCGTATTCTTCTAGAGTGGCCATTATGCTAAAGTCCATGGGCTCTGTGTTTTTGCTTGGATCTCTATGTTGTGATTCTGGCTCTCCTAAGGATTGGTCGTTATAAAGAATGAAAGAATCCAGGTCTATGTGCACAGAGTATAATGGTGAATTTTCAGGCTTCTCAGTGCTACTGACTAGGAATTTCATTTGGGACTCTCTATACAGTATTCTAAGTTGGCCAAAGATAGGGATAGTGGCATATGAGCCATCCATCTGCATTGTTCCCTGCAATTTGGCTCCCCATGATCTCGATAATAACATGCCATACTTGGGTGGTACATCTGCCACCACCACATCCATGACCAAACATTTGGCAGGAATCTGGGTCAAGCTCACACATAAATCTTTGATTAGTCCTAGGCATTTCAATCTGCTAGAGTCAAATGAATATAAGTCTTTGTAAGGTCGTGTTATCTCCAGGCCTAGCTTTTCCATTACTACCTTAGGCATTAAATTGTGTGACACTCCAGAATCAGGCATGGCATTGTGGAGTATTTTGTCATGAATGTTGAGACTGATATAGAACGGTGGAACTACCCCTTCCTGAAACTTTCCCTCAATATTTGGGCCAAACAGGAGGGCAAGTTGATCATCATTCAAATTTACAGTGTCATTGACTTCTCCTAAATTCAAGGCTTTCAAAATTTGGCCTTTATATACATCCTGAGTGGCCAACTCAGATAATGGTACAAAGATTTTGATTTTGGCAATCTCACTTTCCAAACTGAAAGTGGACTGGCCCTTTGTAATACTCAACTCTATTTTATTTACCACTGTCTTAGTGGTTGTATCAGCTTGTGATTTCTCACTATGTATGGGGTTGGTGACAGTTTTATCAGGAGCACTAACCACAGTGTCAGTGCTGCTAGCTGGTTGGCTTTGTTTTTCAACGTTTTGGTTGTCTTTTTCTTTGTTTTTCCTAGAACTTTCAGCTGTTGTTTTGCTATTTTCAGCAGTCACTTTAGAAGATTTGTCAGGCCTTTTCTTGATGGTAACCTTAGGAGATTTGGGTTTGGAAGTGTCTTGGTTCTTTTTGCTCCTAAGTTCATATTGTTCTCTGACCTGCATCATGGCATTTTCAAATCCTAATATGTAATCTTCAGTTTCTAACCATTCCTCATCCCAATATGATGGTGAGGGTTGATCTTCTCCTGAATCACAGTTAATGACTGAGTCTTCTATTTCAAACATGTTTATTGCATTCCCTTCGGACTCTTCTAGGATTCTGTCATCTTCATCTAAAAAGTTTTGGAAAGGGGGAATAATTTGCTGATCTGATTCTTTCTGTCTGTTGGGAGCAATATTGCTCCTTCTAAAGTTTTGGTTTTGGTTTTTATTTCTGTTTTGGTTATTGACAGTGACAACCATTTTCTTCATCATTTGTTGTAGCTCTTCCATGTTTTTAGACAATTTGTCATAATTTGGATTAGATGTGGAGGCTACATTGTCATCCCTATAGGTTACCCTCCTCTCAGATCTCAGTCTTGCTCTTTTCTCAATCAGGTTTGCTTCTATGTTCACTGCTCCTTTCTGCATGTCCTCCAATGTGGTGTACTCTTTATCCCTAAGCTCATAGGCCATGTCAGCATCAAACCCATCAGGGTACTTAGCTAGGGCCATGCCTTGTGGAGGTTTCATATGTGGGGGGAGGGCATTGTAAATGTTGTTAAATCTTGTTGTGTAATCATGGACACTCTCTCCCACGTTTCTTTTAAGGCTCATGTATTCAGCTAGGAGTTGGCGAGGGTTTGCCCTAGTTTCCCATTTGTCGACGAAAGTCTGGTATAGAGCAGGGAGATCTTGGATACTACCCGCAGGTAGGTTTTTAAACCACTTCTTCACCTCACCTCCCAAGCTTTGGGCAAAGATTCTCATTTTGATTGTTTCATCATCAATTTCCATGTAGTCAAAAGAATCCTCCATTTTATCTACATGTTGCTGAACTGTGATGGATTCTTTAGCAGTGAAGTGTGGGATTTTTTATTGATAATCATTGGGTAAGGGTAGCAAGGGCTGAGGTAAGACCAGAGGTGCATACCAAGCTGCCATGATGATATTATGATGAGGTAAAGGGTTAACTTGAGCAGCTGGTATATGGATGACAAGGATATTAGGACCAGTAGGAGTTTGTTGAGCAGATTTAGGGTGAGAAATCCCCCAGTTTTGAATGAAGTGGGAATCGGGTGGTGTGGATGGAGGGGTTCCTCTGTCCCTAGTGTGTTGACCACTATGAGATGGTGAACTGTGAAACTCGAGGTCTGGCTGGTCTAGATGGTTGAATGACCTAGTTCTTGGTAAACTGTTTGGAGGGTCTAGGTCAGGGAGAAAATGTGATAGAGCTGTTAGGTCTTCTGGTGCAGAATTAGCTCTATGAATGTGACTGGGAATAGTTGGTCTTTTAGGTGTAGGAGTTCCCCTGAGGATACTCTCCGGATTGTCAACTATTTCAGGTGGGTCGGGATTGGGATAAGCTCTTGTGTGAATGGTTCTAAAATCCAGAATGTTGTTTCTTAGCCAAGCAGCTTAACCCTACTTGTTACTTCTGTTGTGGTTAATGTTGTTTCAAAGGCTGGTCTCCCAGTGGAGTCTAATGTGAAACCAAGACAATCAGCAGGCCTACTGATCACCAGTGGAGTATTTTCGTTTAGGAATAATGGAGTCGCCAGGTGGAGGGTTTTTTGGGTATGTCTAAGGGGTTACACTGTCCACCTCAGTGCTTAGGCACTATCACCTTTCAGGAATCTCCTCAAAAACAGCAAACTCCAAGCAGAGATTGACTGGGAGGGCATTTACCAGATATGTCACCTCCGAAGAGGGTGAGATCCGGAGGCTTCCTGGCCCTTTCCAGGCTCTATCTAAGAGTATGACGGACACTCAAAAATGGAGGTTGATTCAAGAAAGGGGTGAATTACTGCCAAACTAACCATAGATCTAGGCTTTTTGAGGCTTTGAGATATGTTTGAGGTGAAATGCACTCAGTTCCCCAGTGGAGTCACCATTATGTTGGGGTTCCCATGTTTTGGCCAAGTTGACAAGACCAAAAGATGAGACAACATAGAACCACTTTCAGACCTTAGGATCTAGCCCTCCTAGGTCCAGAGAGGGATCTCTCTATGATAGTCAAAGGTTTTATGTCTTTGAAGCTCAAATGTTAAGGTTTTAGGCTAGTTATAGGCACATGGTTTGTTTGTTTGATTGTTTATGTTTGGTTGTTGGGAATCAGGAAAGAAGGGTCCAATATAAGACAAGGATGAGCAAAGAGGAAAATTTAGGCCAAGGTAGATAACTCAGAAAACATCAAGGCCATTGGGCAATGGAGTCAAGAATTGGTTTACTTTTGTTCAATGTGCAAGCTTTCAGTTGGGCTAGTTATCTAGAGCATTTGGATCTTAAAAGATGATTGATGGAATGGAACATTAAGAACTGAAAATGAGTGAGAGGGAAAGAAGGAAAGACAACCAAATTTCTGTCTATAGATCAGGTCAGAGGTCATTTAACTCCAGACCTGCTTGGACGTACTCAGAGACAACTCTCAAAGGGGGACAAAGGGGCTGCTTATAGATTAGACCAGAGGTCATTTAACTCCAGGTCTGCTTTAGCAACTCCAAGGAAAAACAAGGATAATTTTAACAGAAGGGATCTTAGAAAGGCTTAATGAGATGGAAAGATCCTAGTGAGGCAGAGACAGGGTTCTAGACCTCATAGTGTTCTCAACTCATCCATAAATCCTAACAAGAACATCTAAACATAGATTTCATTAATTCATACATCAGAGAGCAGGAAAAAACATTCACTACACTGGTTAAATCAATTGAAATCAATATTCAGATACACATATAAGCAGAAAAAATAAAAGGCTGGGAGAGCAGCAACATAAAGTACCTATCAAGGGTAAATCTTATGCCAAACTTCTGATGCGAGCCAGTAGAAATGGAATGAAATGAACTCAAACACAGAGATAGGAAAACATCACCAGCTGCTTTAGATCAGTATCCAAAGAAATGTGCTTGTCATATTAAAAACAACACCAATCAGGTACATCATTGCCCACAGCTTGAACATTCAGTCTGAATACATCAAATCTCAACCTATCTTACAATATTACACAGAGAACTTGTCTTAAGAGGAAAATGCTTGCATTTCTCTGATATCCAATCAACAAAACTTTACAATAATTTCCTTCTGCGTTTTATACCGGAGGATGAACAGAAGATCGACTGAGGAGGTAGGTGAGCACTAAATGTAACATTAAACACAAAAAATAATAGAGGGCCGAAACCCATCCTGTTTTAAATCTCTGCATTTATCCCTAGTATGGCTTAGGCGTTCTGACTGCAATACTGTGTGGTACATGTGGTGAAATAACAGAAATAAAATAAGAAACAGCGAAATCTGCCCTACTTGTGCAACAAATGCTCCTGATCTTATAGGACTGCGGTCAGGGTAGGAAACTTCGGGGACACGATGCATAATTAAAACCGCATGGGCGTTTTGTCCTCTGATGAAGAAAAACATGCTGCTGCTGTAGAAAAAACCCTGGTGATACGGCTTCCCTTGCATTTAATCTTTGAGAGGTCCTCAGGGTCTTCAATCTGATGCTTCACCTCTGAAAAACTGGATTGATCCCTTTAATCCTCATCATAATGCTTTAATCCTGAGTTTGAGGCCTAAATATTCGCGTTTGTGTGCCTCAAGGTCACTGCTGCTCCATTGATGGCGCAAATCGAGCTTTAATGGTGCCGGACGGGTTTGCAGAGCTTAAACTCTGTCCTTCAATGGAGAAAGGCTCTGTCGATGCAAAAAACTGGCTTATGCATTAATTTCCTGTGCACAGAATTCTTGGCTGTTGCATTAAATGTTGTATAATCATGGCGGACCATGACCAGCTGATAAACCTGCAAAAACACGCAACCTGTCAAGAAAAACCATGGACGGGGTGATGGAGGCAATGCAGAGAATGAAAATGGTCGTGCAGATGATAGACTGGGGGAGAAATTGCGCAAAATGGTGACACCTTGTTCTGGAGGAGGTGGCGGTCTCGCAGAGCGGAGTTTGAACAGAAAAAACATTAAAAAACACGAAAATGGATGATTATATGCAATTGAATGGGAGTATGTACGGAGGATGCACGTGGAGGTGACGTGGCGAGACCGGGGATAGTGGAAAAGTCAACGGCGGGTGAACAAATCTGGATCGTCGATCGCGGCGGAGATCAACGGCGGAGGACGACGGACGTCGGGCCATGACCTGAGCTATCGTGTGCGCAACTGAATTATCCATCGTGCATCTTCGACGAGCAATAGTCGTCGGATGGGCCGCTCTAGATCGGACAGTCTTCGGCAATTTCGTTGGGCATCCGTGTCCGAACAATAACGCGCGATGGATGGAGTTAACGGGCGGGATGGGCGGTTTTGAAATCACACAGGAGGACAGGTGTCAGGTGCTGAGTGGAATCGCTGGCCGTCGGGGAAAAACAACCAGCCACCCAAAGGCGGTGCGAAATAAACCAGGCAGTTTTGGAATAGTGCGTGGTGGGGTCCACAGGGCGGATGGGCTCCACACCGTCGATCTGACGGGAAAATGAACGGTGGAGATGTGGCGACAGTTGATGAACGGGGAAAACGATGGAGGCTACGGGGGCGGCGATCGCCGTCCGATCTGCGCAGATCGACGGCTGTAATCGCGCCCGATGAAACACTGGGGCAAGCGCCTTTGGGGTTAGCGCTTGGGTCACGGTGCTGGGTTATATGGAGAGAAAAAAGGCTCGGGGCTATCAGAGGGGGGGTTGAGGCCTATTATAAGGTATGAAGTGGGTTTTTAACCCATTTTCATGTATTTTGAGGCCCAAAGGGTAACGATAGGGGGATGGAGGGGGAATTTGGGAAAACAAAGGGTGTAGGGATTTTTAGAGGGGATTTAGGGGGTTAATAGGGAAAATAAAAAGGGGAAAAGAGGAACTTTGACAGAAGGAGGAAAAGGGGGAAAAAAGGGGACATTTTGCAGGGGTAAAGGGGTAAATGCAGGTCTTTAGGGAAAGGAACTAGCGGAGGGGACTTGTATAAGGAAAAGCACAGAGAGACCTCAAGGATGATGTGTCTTCAGGGGAGATGCATTCCTTGAAGGTCTCCATAATGATATAGCCCCCAGCTTGCTTGTCAAGAATTTCATCGGGGGGCTAACACAAGGAACAACGTCACATAGTTTAACTAGGGGACTTTTGTAAAGGATCACCGATATCCATATGTTCAAATTATGAGATTCTTCACCATAAAATCACACACATTCACCCACTAAGAAAATAAAGACACCTAAAAATAACCTAAACCAACTCACTAAATTCTCCCCACAAGGGTCACAAGAGAAATTATAGCTTAAGTTAGGATCAAGGGGGTAGGCATCCAATAAGCTGCCTTGATTACACTTCACATTTGAAACATAGAAGTTTCATTTTTAGGGAGCTTTAAAATCCACCTATCAGCCCATGTAAAATAAAACCCGAGTGCAACAGAGACCCGATTCAGAGGGGGTTAGGCTTAGGCGAAGTGCGTGCGGTATTAGTTGGGGCTACCTGACCCGGCTGATACTCGGTACTGTTAGCTGACTACCAAGAAACCCAAGACTCGAATGCTCACGTGGGATAGCGGTTCTTAGTGGCCAAATCTAGGGTATCCTTTACCCTATAGGTGATGGTGCAGGCAAGCGCCAGACCCTCTACCCTTACCTTGGTTGATTCTCTTCGACTGATTGGGGGCGTTGCCCATTCTTTCGGGACGTTGTGCCAACACTCGCAAGAAATCCTCTCAAGGCCCAGTTAATTTTGAGTGTGTGAGGACGTTATTAGGTCTTGTAGGGTTTTTGAGTATCACGCGCAAATAAACGAAACCATTTTTTGCTTGATTGATCTCATAGATTAAATTAAAGGAAAAATCATTTCATTTTCACTTTGTTTTATGTATGTGGCCATAAATTTTTCATGATCATAGACTCAATCCCCTCAAAAAAAAATTCCAAAACCTAACCTGGCCGACCCTCAAATGGTTCCAAGGGAACCTCGTCGGTCCAGGCATCTTTTGGACCTCCCCCCATTATTGGGAGGGGTTCCAGGTCTTTCGCCATTTAGGCGTCAAAGACGGACTGTTGCCACAGTGGTTGTTTCCTCATTTATTTGAGCAACCTTAGTTGGGAACCCTAGCCAGTCTCCCAACACCACACCACACATCACTCCCCCCTCGTCCCCTAGAGGGTAGAAGAGTGCATCCATACAGGAAGCCAGCTGAATTCACAACCGGGTACGTCACAGACTAACCCTCGTTTTAACCAGAACTTCGTGTCTTCACACATTTCCATGGCATCAACCTCTCAATCACCCCTTTTAGCGGTGTTAAATCTATCGGATTTAACCAAGCTCACCAATGACCCCATCGCACATGACCCCAGTTGGCCTCCCATGCCCACGAAGCTCCCTTCAGACATACCAAAGTTTGAGGGCAAGCAAGCGGAAGACCCAAAGAATCATATAATGACCTTTCACCTGTGGTGCTCATCAAATAGCATCATTGATGATACTATTCTATTGAGGCTGTTTCAACGCACTCCGACGGGAGTGGCCGCGAAATGGTACGTCGAACAACCTCCTACCTCGCATAGAACCTTTAGCACCCTTGCTACTTCGTTCCTCACATACTTTCAGTTACCCATTCACCACGATTCAGGAATGGAGTTACTGACTCATTTCAGACAATCCCCCTCTACCCACATTTCTGAACATCTCCATGAGTGGAGATGGCATTGCAGCTTATGCAAAGCACAACTCGACGACTGAGTCCTTTTAGATTTATTCTTGAAAACTCTAACGGTGGAGATTTCAAAGGATGTGGTGCAACGTAACCGCACATCCAAAGAGGACACAATCAGTAAATCCCAACATCTTGAACTAATTTATATGAAATCAGGATACATATACAAAATCCTGCCTAACGCCCCGCACCTACAATCTTATCAAGAATTGCTAGGCACATCGAACTCTGCGGACGGACTTATTGGGTCAATGACCCAAGGGTACCTAGGCAGCAGCAATCAAAATCCCAGTTACACACATTGGCCTACCCATAACATGTCTCAATCCAGATTTCAAAGTCATCATATGCAGCAGCAAAATTTGACTGATAGGGCGCCAGTGTATCACCAAGAGGGACCTTACCCTCCGGCCGGGGGGACCCAGTACTATGGAAAAAAAACTGATGAAAGAACTCCCCCCCAACGACCAGGTGGAAACATGGGAAAATAGTATGCCCAGTCCCAAGCACATAACCAACCAACCCAAAAAAATGCACAGGTGAAATTTGTGTATTCATCCCAAAACCAACCACACCAGTATGATCAGGAGAATTACCCTCCTAATGTGGTCAAAAGAAAGGTAAAAAACAAACTCAAAGGGAACCCTAGATAGGGGGGTAGCAGCCAACAACACCCACCACAATCCCAGGCTGGAGATAACTCCAACTGGAACCAGAACCAGGAGCCAAGCAATTCTCAAAAGCAAGGCAAAAGGCCACCTCTACAAACAAACCATTCTTTTTCAATATGTGGTGAGTATGGGCACTATACTCACCACTGTCTCGAACTCCCTAAGCTTAAAAAGCTTCAGAGTAACCGAGGAAAAGGAGGATCTTCCCAAAAAACTGCAATTATGCAAGAACCCTTCCCCCATCAAGGAACGGTCAACACTCAGTAGTAAAACCCCAACTATTCCGATAAAAACAACCATGAAATTTAAATGGTTGGGGAAGAAATGTTTTTCCAAACCCAGAATCGTAGCTATGACACCCCACCAGACACCTGTACGTCAGGGGCTAGTACGTCCATGCCGATTGCACCTTTGACCATTCCAAATATTCTTTTGGAACCATTTCCAAAAATGGTTAAAGGGCCTAATAGGTGGTAGGTAACTACTCTAAAGCAGCCCACAATTACAACATCGTAGACAATTTAGCCCAATCACCTGCTGTTATGTCCGCTTTAGAGGTACTGTAGTCGTGCCCTAAGTAGCGGAAAGCCCTAATTTCCGCCTTAGGCACCGTCGACCTTGCTGACACGTGCATGATGGCTTTTGATTTAGACAAAGCCACCCCTAAGCTTCCCTCCATGGTCGCCTTCCAGATACCAGTATCGATACAGAATATTACCATTCACCGATGTGTCATTAACAAGGGTGCATCCACATGCATCATGTCAAAGAATGTATGGCACAAGTTAGGAGCCCCATAACTCAAACCTTCTGTCATCACACTCAGAGCATACGACGATCAACCCTTGACCCCCATCGGTCTCTTCCATAATGTACCGGTCTACTTAGCCAGAAAAATGGTCCACATAGACATCGAAGCCTTGGACGCTCACTTGGATTAAAATATACTCCTTGGGCGAAGTTACATGTACACCATGTCTGCCATAGAATCCTCCATTTTCCGCATCATGATGTTCCCCCACGAGGATTGAATCATTACAGTGGACCAGCTGACGCACATTGAAAAGCGTCCTTTGACCAACACAAATATGGTTCTACCCTATGTAGACATAGCCACAGATGGTATTTTACGATATCAAGAATATGGCCCTGGCCAATTCAATCCTTTGTCCATCCTAGGATCATTCCTAGGAGATCCTTCTACTATCCCTGAGGTATCACCCGATGCCACAGCGACCCCGGTATGCATGATTTCCACATCAAGCACCTAGGTTAGTCAGGACACGGACTCAAGTAGTAACGACATCGAGGCATTAGCTACTGTAGCCTCCCTAGTCTATGCCGCCTCCCAAACTCCTTTCCTATACCCACATCCTAGCTTCACCTCCCAACATGTCTTGGCAACACTGGTACTACCAAACATATCATTGGCATTCCCAGTGTGGTATCTCGTTCCCCCTCTAAGAACACCAGCTACCAATGTTACTGTGTTTGGGTTAAAGCCCCCCGATCCCGAGGAGCCCCAACCTACCCAAGTAGCAGCTGAAACCACCCCCACAAGGGAAATCCCCACTGCCAAACTGGAAACCATGATAAAGAAAATTGCCAAGAAATGAAAGAAAATGGTGACCCCCGCCATACAGAGGGAGTCATCAACCTACGCTATATGTGATGTCACATGACACCCTACTCACATATGCCCAGAGTTGGATGAATTAAAATCGCTCCTCGACTGCGAGGTAGGCACTGCAAAACGACATTCCCATAAAAAGGAACTTGCCACCAAAAGTACAGGCAAACCACTGCGTACCAATCATGCATGCGCCCTCTATGACGCCTATGGGCATTATACCCACCATTGTTCAGAAATACCATGGAATAGGGACACCTTACATGCAATCGAGCGATCCTATCAAAAGGATCCCCCCATCCAATCTATTAATGACGAGCCACACACCATCTTGTACTTATAAGAGGAGCACCGATACGTAGAGCGCCCCCCAGTAATGCCCATTATACGTTGCATGCTATGCGATGAACGTTGCCACTACCTCGAAGAGTGTGCCACATTGGAACTCATTCACATATGGTATCCAATCGAAAGGGTCTACTACGTGGGACTATGGGCAGCACAATTCACATGCCCATTATTCGCCGACAATCACTTATTGGAGGATTGTCACTACATACCTCGCTTCCAACTAGCCCTTGCTAGTCTCCGCTCAGCCATAGTTCGTCTCTCCCAAGAAGATGATCTGGATGCCAAATCCATCGGCAGCTCCATGACCCAAGCAAAAGAGATGAGCGGGTCTATCATGTTCTTGTCAGCCGAAGAATGACCTAGCAGGGACCCCATAGCTACCACCACAGGCACTTCATGAAACCCACCTGCAAGCAGACGGACCATATAGTAGTCCACTGCCCTGACTTAGTAGCATACCAATGATGATACCCCACCTGACCTCAGACCACACACGATGGGAGACCCATATCACGAAAATTTTTCCTGATATGTCAAGGTGATCATTATGACCGACATTGTACTTATGTCTCACGGATCTGTCCCACTATCGACATGATTAATGTCATAGAAAAGAGGACGAGCGATCTCCAAGAGTGGCATAAAAGATGCATCGTCGACCCAACGACCCCACCATTGCAATGGTGCATCAAGCCTGATAAGACCACACACCAGTCACGTAAACCTCAGGCCAAGCCTAGGATAACATGTGGTCTATGTGATCTAAACGATCACCGAATCAACCAATGCAGAGAACTCAAACCCCTTGAAAATAGTCTCTGCATAATCTCGTCTCTCCCCCAAAAGCTTCTCTCTAATCAAGAGAAGATCACACGCACTTGCTGCCAAATTTTCTCACACTTTCATCATACATTTAAGTGCACACATCTCCCTAATCTGAGAGCAGCTAGAGAAGCATTAAGTCAGCCACCCACCAAAAAGGGAGGCAAGTTTCAACCCACGACGCAAAAAATGGAAACAGAAGACGACTTGGTCCGCAACAGACCATTTCCAAGCATCCACATCTGGAACATCAAGTAGTGTAGATTGTCACACTATCTACTCTGTCAGCGCTGTGATAGCTTGCACCATTTTCACTAGTCATAATCACATGCCAGAGGGATGTCCATTTCTACAAACGTTCAGACACCTTTGTGATAAAATCAACTTCCATCTACCGAGAATTGACTATCCTAGTGGGAAGGCCAACTATAAGCTAACTCAGGACTCCATTGTGGAGATCCTTCCCCAACCGCATGCCAGTGACACAACTCATCACATACAGCTTGTGTCATCGCACACCCAAAACAGGATTTCAACAACCTCCCCATCACAGGAATTCGGCTTTATTCCTGTCACAAAAAACCAAGGCACCTTATGCACTTGCATCGATTTCCACAAGATCCCAAACTTGCATACAACCATCGAACTCCTTGATGACACCCAGCCTCTAGAACAATGCCTAGTACAACTAGAGATATTTGACGAAAACAGGTGACAATCGCTGCAACACAATGAGGCCCATAAGAAAAGGGTAAAAGCATCATTTGACCGCCACATCACCCCTTGCTCATTTGCTGAAGGATACCTAGTCCTTCGCTATGATGTCGCAAAAGAAGCCTTAGGGCCAGGGAAGTTTGAAACCCTATGGAAAGGGCCCTATATCATCAAACATTGCCTCTGGCAGGGGGCATACATCTTGACGGAACCAAACGGGACCTACCTAACTAATCCCGTCAACAGCCTTTACCTCAAGAAATTATACCCATAAGGGCCCCTGTAGCCCTTATCCCCTAGAGTTAGAGTACACAAAAATCCCAAATACCAAAATATTTTTGACCCAAAAAACCTAAACGCGCTCAAAATATTACCATGGATGACCAACTTGAACCTTATTTCGGATTTGCTAATGGAGCATCGCGATGGTCGCAAAACTTAGCTGCAGCCACCTAGGTCATCTACTACACTGACTGATCGCCGCTATATTCAAACGGCATGTGCATCAGGTCAGCAACCAACAATCAGGCAGAATATGATGTCGTTATCGAACTTATGTGCAAGGCCCTCCACCAGGGTATCTGCCATATGCATGTCTACCTAGATTCCCAGTTATTAGTCTCGCAGTTAAACCAAACATTTGAAACCAGAGATGAAAACCTATTTATAAAATATTTGCATGCCAGAAGATTAAGCAGACAATTTGATTATATCACATTCTCACATGTATCAAGGAATCAAAACCAAATAGCTGATCGCATAGCTAACAATATCCTAGACTGGAATGCATCGCGAGAAAACCACCATGCATAAAAATCCAAAAACATGTATATCCATCAGCATAACGCAAAATTCATAAACCGAAATAGACACCACACTATGTAGAGCCGCAAAAAAGATCTCTCATATATATATCAAAAAATATGTGTATCAAAGTACAAAAATAGTATCACTGGCCCATTGGCTAGCCTAAAAATACAAAGGTCGTCAAAAATAAGGGAAGCATCCTCATAATGGGTGCTTTCCCTATGTACAAATCTACTCTAGGGGGGTGCCCCCTCAAGAGGAGCACCTGGGCCCACCACTACTCCTAGTGCCACCACCGAAGCTGCTGTCGCCACTGCGATAGCTACCCGTCATAGAGTAGGCCGGTAGTCCCTATCACGGGCCATCACTATCTCTAGCCATACCTCTGCAAAGTCATCCATAAGACCTCGAGCAGGTATCCCATGGGTCAAACGGTCCACTCAGCCCTGGAAGTCCTCTAGAGCCTCTACCTGAGCTGTAAGTGTTGTGATGTGCACCTCAGCCACATTTGCATGAGCTCTCTTAGCCGCTACCTCAGTTGCGCCTGTGCTACTACCCTCACTAGAAGGATCAGCACCATCCCCACCAGGCCTACCAGTACCCCCGCCCAGTCCACCTATGACATCACCTCCCCAACCACTAGGCAGTCGTGGTGGAGGGTTGTGACCCACCAATCAGGCCACTGGGCATCCCACCTCGCCAACATCTGCATGAGTAACCAAAATGATGTCAGTGTCAATAAAAAACACTCAAGAACACAAAAAATCAAGTAAATGCAGAAATATAACACATACCTGTGGGACCCCAAACATAACCAAAAGGGAGACCAATATCTGGATCACCCTGAAAGTCCATCCCCGCGTAAGGGTATGGAAAAAACATCTGCGGATTGGCCTCAAACCAGGCCTCCATCGTGTCGTTCCAATAACGACCCACCACACCACCATCGCCACGTGGCATAACCGGAGCCCACCTCCTCATGCATGGCTCCCTCGGCCCCCAATAGGCACAGCCACCACGGGCCTCAGTAGCACGACCCTTTCGTACATAATGCTGCACAAAATGCTAGCGTACACAAATGATTTGGATCCATGCTGGACTCAGTTCAGTTGCGACACCATACCATCAAAGCGGAAATGGGCAAAATCAAAGAAATGCTCGTTCCTCAAATGGTGTAAAACCCCCACCTGTGGGCTCGATTCCCAATGAGGCACAAACGACCCTGCCAGTCGCACAATAATGGCCAGAGCACACCGCTTGGCCACATATATCACTGAGGCGATATTGATGCACCCCTCAGTAAGAGGCGCACCACTGTAATGCCTCCTCTAGAACCTATCTATGTTCACCGGTCCAGCAGGAAGTGGATACCTCAGCGCCTCGCCCTGAGGCAGTAATCTGGTCACAAAATAAATATCCGTCTATGGACGGACAATCAGGTTCATCCCTGTCAGGACAAAAATTTTGGGCCTCCTGCACCAATGTTGTATGATATAACATAAAAAATGGTCCTATGACCAATGGAACTCGTTTTCGGCAAATTTCAGGAGGCCCCATGCGGCCAACTAATAGCGCGCCCCAGCATCAGCAGCCAGAGCGATTCGGATCTCGGGCCAATCTCATTTTCTCCACACCAACCTACCAAGCAATAGGCACCCATCAGTACAAAGGAGAAAAATCATAAGGGACAGCAAAAAACCCAAGTTTTTTTTCAAAAACACTGCCCTTGCGTGCCTGTTTCATTCACAAGCGCGCCCTTGCATGCAAAGAGGTAGGAACAACGCGCCTTCATGCAACTGTACTTGAGAAATACATGCAAGGGGGGCACCTATTTTCCTAGACTTCCTGCGCAATCTAGGGCAAAGAGCCCCTTTGAGGCCGTACAAACCTAATTTGTACGGCCCCCGGCATCACCAAACTATAAAAATCAAAATGGAGGACGTCATGAGAGTTACCTCGGCATAATATCACTAATCCCTGGTACACAGGCTGACTGAAATGACAAGAAAGGCTCTGCTATCACCTCTGATCTCCCAAAACTCAGCAAGTACAAATGAATAGGAGTAGGGCCATAATCCCTTATTTATTGCCCTTTTCCAGAACTTCGAAGGTCCATAACAGGAGATCAGAATGTCCATTCTGCAAACCGTAAGTTGCACCATCATCAGTATACCATGACGAACGAGAGCGGTGCCCCACATTTTCTTTCCGAAGAAATATTTTTTCAAGCGTCGGTAGGTATGCACCCTCCCATCTTCCTTTCCAAGATTCATGTTTTTCAATAATATTGAATGAAGAGAAGATGCTTTCACTTGATGTAGGTTTTTTTTTTTGCAGGAAGAACCTACAAACCATTCACAACAACAATCACTGAAAGTTTCGGAGCAGGTATCATTCTACCCTCAACATGATAGAGTCACAGAAAACTTTGCATATCCTGACATCATTTCTCCACCAGAAATAAACCACAGGGTCCTCATACCCGACCACGTTTATCATCACCTCATCCTGCATATGATAAACGTCTGCAATGGTTGGTAGAGCCTCCCCTCCATGGCGATCATCATCTCAAGTAGACCATACATCACCCCACAAGTGACGCCATGGCCATACCATTTTTAGTTCGGGAAGCACCTCATGCCCATCCATATACCATGCATAAGGTCAAGTTCACCATTTAAGCCAACCCCCTTCCTGGACGATCGGGTTGTACAAGCAGAATGAAAGTGCACCTCCGCACATCGCATTTGGCCCACCATACCTCCATCAACATTAACCCATCTACGACATCTTTCGCTTCATCAACCCCGCACATGAGACCAACCAATGGGACCCCTACCCCCATCAAAACATCGTCCTCACACCATCAAGTGAGCGACCCTCTTTCATGTTTTGGGGTGCCCGTCTCTGTGTTTTGTACAAACCAAACCCCATTATTTTATTCTTTTGGTAAGTGTACAAAGATCACAAACAATTCCCTTCACCTCTTTGCCCTCATATTGCACTTTTTATCCCATGGCAGTAGTCCCCCATTGCCCTTGGTTGAAATATTTCATTTCCCCCCATGCACGCACCATTACGACAATCATAGCCGGTTCATACCCGCCCTGGAAGTCCTACCAACTCCAGGGACTTTTCCCTTTATAAATACTTATGATTGCCACCAATCTGCTCAAATATACTTCAACCTCGGGTCACTATATTCCCATCATCCATTTTTAGCTACCGCTCACCAACATGCCTATGTTTAACCCATTATGGTTCGGTTAAGGCTTCCTTTTTGTCAACATCAGCACCTCTTTTCCAAAAAGGAAGTGGTACCTTGGATGACCCCTCCCCATGTAAAGGGGTATCCTCAGGTGGCACTATGGGAGACATCATTATCCATATATGTCATCGATCCTCTTGACATTCGACTACAACAAAAGCTTTCATGTCACAATGGTATCATACCTTACAACTAGTGCACTTTGATCAAGATTTGTCGAAGACCCATGCGTTTATAAGCGTCTCTGACAATAATGCTTACACGGGAAGGTCCCAGCCAGTACATATGCATACATTGTGTAGTGATATGCCATACCAATATTACGCATATGGGTGCCACATTCCACCTATCATCAAAGAAAAATGCCCCTGAGGGCATCAATAGTCATCGTCAACAACCACCAACATCCCTACCACAGTAGTGGCACAGACAACACATGTATTTGTCAATTTTGTTTAACTAGCCATAGCATCATGAGCATGGGACATGCCCACCCTGTTGAAAATTTTCAAATATGTTGTATATTTTGTCTGCTTGCAGGGGGTCCCTTAGGCCATGGTTATCTTGGAAACGGTGCAAGGTGTTGTCTATTCTACATGCAGGCCTCTCTCTCTCTCTCTCTCTCTCTCTCTCTCTGTGCATACGATACAGAAAAGAAACCATAATGTATTTCAACTAAAGTATTCTTCCTAGACCTCACACATTTGGGGGCAGCTGTTAACACTGGAAAATCGTACAGCAGAAAATGACATCAATTAATGTCAAGCCTAAGGATTTACAGGAAAGGGATACATTATGGAATCGAGAAGTATTTAAAATCTCTAAGGTTTTGAGAAAATCAAATTTCAACTAGTCATAAATGCTCAAATGCGCGCTTTTTCCTTCGAAAAGCGCACATTCTGTGCGCACTGGAGCCCGATAAGCGCACATTCCTAGAAGTGGAAAAAAGTCACTTTGCGGGGCCATAAGCAAGCAAAGGATGGTTTCTCCTTATGTGAAAGCCACCTAAGGACAACACCAATGCCTCCTTAGGAATTGTGTGAGCACACAATGGAATGATACCCCTCCCGTGGGTCACCATCCATCGTGTACCAAGGGAGGGAAGGAGGATTTGAAGCTCACCTATAAAAAACCACCAAGAGATGAACAAATGGTGATCACAAAGTTATGATGGACAAAGTTTCCCAAGCAACACCAACATCGTGTGTGACCCAAGGAGATGGAGCAAGAGAGGACTCGATGGTTGGCCACCCAACACCTTAGTCCACTGCAGCAGAAAGAGAGAGTTAGACTGTGTTAGAAGGCAGAACTTGAAAGACAAACATCCTTGCATCAGGACCTAGAGCCATTGCCTAGGCCCTTTGGCAAGTGGGTAAGATTTGTTTTCATTCCAAGCATTCAATAAGAAGAGGCCATCGAGCCGTTGTTTACCTTGTCACTGTTTGGAACTCTCTATATAGCTTCTTTTGTGTTTTTAGTTTTAGTTTTTTAATAGAGTATACTTTAGTGTATTACTTCATTTAAGTTTTATACTTCTAAGCTCCCCCTAGATACTGCCTGTTACTTATATTTTAGAGGGTAGACCACACTCTCTAAACTCATGCGATTTCGTACACCCGTGTGTTGAATCCACCACAACAAGGGCCTTGGAGGACATGGCCTACCATACATGACTTCTATGCTAATATGGAACACCATGTGGGCCACATTATGAGTGCTTACATGGCAGCCGTGATGACATGGCAGGGTTTATAAAAGTGTTGAGTTCAAATGGACATAACTTTTGATCTGTAGCTTGAATCGGGATAAAATGTATATTGCCAAAAATTGATCAATGAGTCGAATGTAATGATTATGTAGTATTTAGTTTTAGTGGAGTTTAAAATTGAGTAATTTTTTTACCCCATTTCCATGACAGGACTATGGAGGTTAGTTTAGCTTGATTTATAACCTTTTATTGCTCGAGAATGACCCAAGGGAGTGAGAGTAGGTGTTACATATTCCTTGGACATAAATGCTAATAATTAGAAACTTAATATATTAATGTTACATTTATGGAAGATGGTGGCAATAAAAATTGAATTTTTAAAACAATATCATCCATTTAATTTGGAGATTGATTTCCTTTTAACAACTTTGGTATCAATAGCATTGAATTACATGGAAATTTAATGATGCAAAATAAATATATTTCTTTGAAATATTATCATCATGACAGGTGATATGCAGACAATCAATATTGGGTAGTGATAGAACATGTGAGAAGTGACAAATGCATAAAAATTAGTTGTGTGTAACAATAGGTTCATGGATTTGAGGATTTGTGTGCAAAAGAGACGCTATGTACGGGGAAATAACTACGTAGAGACAATGTGTGTGTAGAGAAAGGAACACAAACTTTCTTATATAAAAATAAAATTTGGCTAAGTATAAAAACTTAAGAGAATAATTTTGAGGGTCAACACGCACAATGTGGAGGAAAAAGGAAATATTTAATTTATAATCATGTTGGGAAAGAAACCCAGGTATTTACACTAAGGTGTAAATAAAGTTGTGGTGAATAAATTAAGGAGGTAAAAAAATATTGTTTATCTTCTACTTACTCGAGCAAGAAACAAATTTCTTTAGAGAATTATAACAAATTACAATCTAAAACAAATAAACAAGTTGAATTAGCAAACTTCAATCTTGGGAATCATGAAATATTTGAAACTAGATTCTATGAATATTATTTAAAAAAATAAAATATCACCACAAAGAGTTCCTTCATGGAAAATTACCAACAATATGAAGAAAAAAAAATCACCGAAATATAAATCTCTATATATTTGAACATACCAAGACTACCAAACACATGATCAACTTGCTAAGAGGCTCACATATAGTAGGGGAAGCAGATTCACGTTGATAAATACACACAAAACTTGGAAAATTGGTTGCAATAAAAAAAATCAATAGTAATTACTAATTCATGTGCATTAACAATATTAACACCTTACAACCTTTGCTCTTTTCTTTGATTCTCACCACAAACACATATATTCAAATTTCTCTTCCTTCTACTAACAAAATAGAAAAGATAATTTTCATTTTAAAATTACTGTAAACTTTCATCATCTTAGTTATTCAATTTAACCAATGAAAAATTGGTCACTTAAGTAGTGCAAAAGCTTGGTGGAAATGTTGTACAGATAATCCTCAAATTTACAATTTTTTAAAAATCAGTATACAAATAAAACCTCAGCATATCCATAACTCCTACTATAATCCTACAACAAACATAGTGATTTTATACAAGAAGCCAAGGATAATGGATACTAAAATTCGTAATCTAGCCAAAATAGGTCAAAAATTAAAATAATTATAAAATTACCTAAAATTTAGGAATTTCAGGTTCTGAATACTAAAACTTTACAAAAAACTACAAGACCAAGTAATAATACATCCAAAAATTAATAAAGAATAATCTGAAACATTTCCAAAATAATAAACAATGATAATTTCCATCTTGAAACTCCATTGACACTCACATGAATATGAGGAATTAGAATAATAAATTTGAATTTTATACCAACTGACTAAGTCTGTATAAAATGGTAACAACAAAGCCCTATTATAATATATAGTTCAACATTCTAGCATTGTGAACCCCTTTTCATTGCAAATTAGTAAATTTGAACAATGATTCCTCTTTTATATGCATATATAGTACTATTGCATCTTTTTAAGACTAGATATGCCTAACTTAAGTAGATTAGTGACATATGACTAAGTTACACATTCACAATTTAAATCATCTATGTCCCTATATATATTTTTCCATATTTGATACAAAATATATTTAATTAATGACTATGTTTCTAAAGGTGAAACAATCATAAATATGTCAGCTTGCAAAATAGATAATGCGACAATTAGTAAAGAATGTATCTATCTCAATGTGTTCCACAGCAAAATTGGTATCCAAGCTTAAGCATAATAAATCTTTGTAATAAATGCCTATCAACTATGTATCAAAACATGTATTTCATTTTCCAAACAAAATTAGGCCTTAACACAATATTTTTGACTCATCAACTTCATGGTACATAATGACATTTGCAAAATTTGAAGTAAATGTTTTCTTGAAATCACCTAGGAACAATACTCCATGGCGTTTCTCTCCTTTTTACAAGAAATTTTAATCACTTCATTTAATTTGAAAGGTACTATAACCATCCTCCCATGTTGTTTCTAATACATGATTGTCCATTTAAGCTTTGATTCATTTGGAGGATTATGGAAATACCGCCTGTATATGCAATTGGAAAACAAGAATACTATGAATTTTCAACTAAGAATAATTGAACATTGAAATTATTACATATTACACCATATCTGAGAATAAGCATAGGATTAAATACTTCTAAACATAAAGGAATTAGATATTAACCTTTATATAGAGATTCAACATGACCAATACCCATCACCAACTTATGGGAATGTGCAGACTAACATAGTTTGCAAAGAATAACTAATCCATTATACACATTTTATAAACAACCTCAAACAACCTAATATAAACATGAAACATTTTTTGAAACATACACTCCTGAGTCTTAATAGAACCATATGTAGAGGTTCACAATTGTTATCGGTTAATTTGGGCATCATCCCCCATGACCTGGTCAAACTAGACATAATCCCGAGGACCAATGAAATAGGGTCTATCATCCCCCCTTATATTTCAGTTGTTATGTGCCCTAAGAAAAGAACAATTCATTCATGGCTTCTATTGTGAGATTTCCAAGGTTTGAAGCATATGTTATATCACTTATTGATGCACCAACGCTGCCTCTAAAGGGACTAACTATGTTGCATATGGAGCATCCTCCATTCAAGGGTGCACTGCAATGCACTTCCTGACATTCAAGAGTGCGTTGATCACCTGGAAGCAGAATTCTCATTGTTCCAGGAATATCCACATGGCCAATGCCTTATAGAAGAGTCCACATGTGTCAAAATTAGAATCCAAGTGTCCATCTAACACCTCTGAACTTGGGAAAATGTCATGTCTATTCTTAGAAAGGCATTCATTGAGAAACTACCATTAGTTTCCCTATAAATTAAGCACAGATCCTAGTGCTGGGAAGGGAAGAATTTTGGTAAACAAATTTTGTTGGACTCTCATTTGAGAGAGTGAAAGTACTGATATTCTACCAGTGTGATGTTGGATGTGATGAGGCTGGGATGAAGCTGGAGCTAGTGGCATCAAATGAATCATTGGTTGTAACCTCCCCCTTCTACTCTTTAATAAAGGTTGTTGTTCAGTTTCCCATATATGTATCTGTTTATGTTTCTATTTCTCATTCAATGGACTCTTGAATGATATATATGTTCACATCTAATCGATTTGACTGATTAATATAAGTAGGCATCTATATATTGCAAATTTGTTTGTTGTTCATTTTTTATGATTGCAAGAATGAATCTAGCGATCTGAGTTGGATTGAAGGCGACAAAAAAAGCGACAGAAGGAGAAGAAGAAGTGCTTGGATTACAAGTAGGTTCTTCTATCATTCTATGTGTCTACTTATTTTAGAGAAAGTGTTAGCAAAGTATTTAATCTATTGTTCTAAGTTCCTAGCACCACACTTAGGGAATTTGACTTATCCGTAGATCATAATTCTTCATAAAAAATTGGCGACTCCACTGGGGATTTTCCTACAATTCATGGTGTTTTTGCCTCTGCTAATCCTTATCAGTAGCATATAATTTCATTTATTAGACTTTTGAATGAAATGATTGCATTAGAAGTGTGTTCTATATATTTCATTTTCAATCACTGCTACACCCAACGCAATGTTGTTCAAGACACAGTGCACTGCAATGCACTGTCTCCCACTCAGGGGTGATATGCAATGCATTGTCTCCCCTTAGAGACTGCATTTCCCCCTTAGCCAACCAAATTCCATTCAAATTTTTCATTGCTATCATTCTCAGCCATTTTTTTGTTGTATTCTCAACTGTCTAATACCTCTTAGAGACCAGTGAATTTACTTGATTCTTCCTCCTTTGAAAAGTAAATTTGTTCAATGTCTCTTTAGTGTTTTTATTTATCATTGGAAAATCAAATTCAAAGTATTTTATTTCTGCATTAGATCCATTTGTTTTCGTAAAAGGAAATTTTCGTTAAATTCTTCATTTCCTATAGGAAAAATTGTAGTTCCATTCTTCATTTTTCCTAAAAGAGAAACTGTTGTTAAATTCCTTGTTTCTCAAAGAATAAAACACTTGTTTTTGCTGATTTGATGCATATAGTTTCCTTTCTTGCATTCACATTAAAGGAGATGAAAAGAAAAACATGCATGTGCATATCGTGAATTATGTGTGTTTCATAGGAACAAGTTAGGAAAGTTGCATTTTAGTTTGTGCTCTTTGTTTTTTGCTCCAAAATTGATTGCTCTTTACCTTAGTAGCTAGGATTTTCATTGAAAAAGCTAAAATTGAAAATTTTTCTTATCATTTTAGTTTGAATTTTTAGGAATTTCCATCACATCACGTGGTGAAACACAAATACAAACATTCTAAACAATATAAACTTAAAATTTACATCAATTTACCTAAGAAATCATTGGAACCATAAAGATAACATTTAGAAGGTTTAGGTTAGAGACGTGTTTCGGCGTTGTTAAACATAGTAGTTGTCATTAACTTGTCTTCGATACATTCTGAGTGTGATACCTCACTCCACGTACGTAATTATATCGGAGCTCATCCACGTACCTTGGGGTATATAGGGCTGTGTTCTAGAACGAAAAGTATAAGGGGGTGCTCTCACTGTGCGGTTTCACATTATACAACACTAATATGGACTTGGGCCTCCATGTACCTTCGGGTATATTTGGGAGGAAAAATTTAGGTTTCTATCCATCCATAGTGAACTGAGTCAGCCTCCTTGTAAATTTTGATACACCGAACACAGCATTCGGGGAGATTTCTTGACTGCACTTCTTGGCTCGCTAGGAGGTATTGTATAGTTCACAAATACTTGGTAAAAATTTTGCCTAGAATTACCCTTTTATCTTTTTTATTTTTTTTTGGTCATAAAATAAATCACTCATCGTGGAAGAAGAACATCCCTTCCTTGTCGTTCGCGTAGAATATAACTGAAACCACCTTTACCCCCGGAAGCCATTTTTGGTTGGTGAAGGCGACATCGCTCTATCGAAACTAGTACTATCAGTACCTCTGGTGTGACATCATCCTCACATATACTAGAGTTGGCTCAAGTTTTTTCTACAAATTTTGGTTCATCTACTTTTTTCAATATGGAGTCCTCATAGCTACTCATGGCCATGATCCATCAAATCAGTGAGACCATACCTCTCAAACCCGATGTTATTCAACTGGAAGTTGATCCGAATCCTATAACTTTTTTTCCAGAACATCTGAATCCCAAATTTGAACGATCAGAATTTGTTCTTGTATCGGTTTCCCCACCTTATATTGTAGCCATTGAGTCTCCCATATCGCGCATTCAACCTCCTTAAATACAATTTAGGCCTAACGGCGAAATACTTCCACTTAGTATAATTTTGATTGAAGAAATACCACAAGATGAAACACCTTTAACTCCAACTCATTTTGGGGCAGAGCTTTACCTGTACGATTCTTTTCCTCAATCACCTTCCTTTGCTTTTGTTGATCCTATAGGGTATACATTGGGTCATATAAGCATGGCTAAGACGAGATCTTCGGCTGGATCATCTATTCCAGTTGTGACAGCACCTGCTCTTGCTACCCCGTCGATGTTCACAACTTCACCAGAGTCACATTTATATGGTGGCCCTTCCATCCCACCTGGTTATGAGTATTTATCTGGAACATTCTCTAGCGCATCCTCAAACCCATGGACTTCACCAATGTCATCATCTGGTATTATAACTGGAAAATCTGTAATGATTACTGAATGGATTGATCCTTTATACACATCTTCATGGCAATATCAAGTCGGTCCATCTAGGTATATTCCATCCAGTACAATCTCAACTAGACTCCCTACATTTGAAGAACAATATATTCCATCTTATTATATTCCTCATGCTAGGGGGCAGCCTATGGTCACCCAATTTGGAAATAATCCATCGTTATTTGGTCATCCTAATGTTGGAATGAATGTTTTTCAGTGGCAACTCACTCTCCCCATCCAACCACAAACGGTTGTAAAATCATATCAACTGTTGAGCCCTGAAATTGTCTTCTCTTTTGCCAAAATTCACTTCATTTCATCATTCCTTTATCATTTCATAAACCTAAAACTCAATGAGAATGACTGAAATTACTTAAAGGTTGCATACAATGATTAACTTATTGTACTTTTGTGATTTTGCTGTCTTAATGATTTTTGAACAGTTTTAGCTACAGAATGCAGTCATTCTGTAGCCATTCAAGTGTTTTATAGTTGTTTTTGTGTTTAAATATGTTACAGGTGTCATTTGGAGAAAAGGAACACATAGGTGGATTCCAAATCTTTCCTACATCATTCATTCCCTTCCATGAAGACTGGATCAATAGCTGGAGGTACTTATGCACGTGGTCAAAGAAAAAGTCAAGCAAATTGTCTCCTATAGAAATCAGGACTCCTGATTTTGCTTTACAGCAAATTAGGAATCCTAAAAGAGTTTCAATTTGATTTTGACTTTAAAACTACACCTGTGCCTAATTTTTTTCAATGTTAGTTATGTAATTACATATAAATTCATCTCGGTGATTCTGAGAAAGACAAGTTTGATACATATTTTATCATTACTATGATACTTTGTTTTTGAGAATTTTGATAATAGAAGGAGTAAAAATTTGATGATGTTCTAAATACAACCTTGAGGAGTTAAAGGATTAATGCTGAATTGATAGCAGAGGGCCCCTGCTATTCAAGGAAGCTTTACATGTTTTCTAGATAAGTAGTTTTCAATTTTGTTTTGTCATATTTCCTTACTTAGACTGCTTTCTGAAATTATATCTTTTAGCATTATGTTTCATGTCATTTTCTTAGATAAAATACCCTCATGATATTACAGTTAGTCTTTTTCTCAAAATCTTCCAATATATCACTACTACATGAATGGGATTTAGTTGTGCAATTTTGAGTTATTAGCATTTTCTGCTCTGCAATTAGATAGAAGATCCTCATCTTATTACAAACAGTCTTTTTCAAAAGCTCTTCCAACAAACCTCTAAATCTCGAATAATACTTAGTTTTAATGCTTTGGGTTACTAATTGTTTGTTTTATAGAAGATCCTTATCACATTATGCCTAATCTCTTTCAAAAATCTCTTCCAACAAACCTCTAACTCATGAAGGAGATCTAGTTGTAATGTCATACGTTGTTTCAAGCATTTCTTAGGAGATCCTTATTACATTATAGTAATATTTTTCTCAAGCTATTCCAATACACCTCTGTCATATGAATGAGATTTCACTGTAATGTTCTAAGTTACTGTTTATTTTAATACTTCTTTCATGTTTTAGGAAGATCCTCATTGCATTAGAATTTAATCTCTTTCACAGGCTATTCCAACAAATATCTAACTAAATGAATCAGATTGAGTTGTAATGTTTTGAGTTACCTTTCATTTTCATGAATGTTCATTTAGAAGCTATAATATCCATGGATTAGGACTCTCTATTTTCATCGTTTTTTTATTAGGGACAAAACTTGCAACTAAACTCTGTTTTGATTCATTAAAATTTCCTTTTTGACATAGATTTAAATTCATCTTCTTAGCATAGAATAGCATACTTGATCCAGGTGGATATCGGTGGCCTCCCACCTATTCCATTTGGACCCGCAGCATCAATTCTTTCAGTTTTTCAGCTTCAGCACAGCTTACTATTTATAGCAAAGCTGGTCCTGACACCCTGAGCTGCTTTTAGCACATAATAATCCAGATATTGATGGCCACCCATCGAGTCCATTTGAACCCCACCATCGGCTATTCTTGCCTTTGTAAGTCGGCCAACTTACTATTTTTAGCAAGCTTCTGGTTTCTGGTCCCGAACTTCTGGAGCCGTTTGAGGCCCTAAACGTTGCATGAGCGCCAATGGACTTCCTGATAAAATTGGCCCCGACGGGCCTGTAGTCCTCGGATAGATCTTTCTAATGAGCTATTGGGCGCGTCAAACGGAGATCGGGTGCCAAAGTTATGCCCCCGGGAAGTTGAACCACCAATTTACCCAAACGGGCGCCCACAGTTTTGGCGCCTCATCTCCTACGGTTAGGTTTTTGGACGTTTCAGATTCTACATTGTTTCTCAACAATAAATAGGCCCCCGAGCCTCATTGTAATAATACAGTTGAGGGGGCCGGGAGCCGATACATCTCTTCGAGATAAGCGTCACTACTCCTCACTCGCCGCACTCTCCATCATGTCCACATTTGTAACACGCTTTAGGGCCGCTAGCTCACATCTCTTTCTCTGTGGATACGCCGCGTACCTCAGCTCATCTATTTCCATTATGTCTGCAATAGGCCTGCGAGCCTCAATGTAACACAGTTTAGAGGCCTGCGTACGCTACATCTCTTCTCAGAGATACGCTACCAGCGCCCTAGCTTATTTCCATTATGTTTGTAAGCTATTGCAGTCATTTTTTTTTATTAATAAAAGGAAGCATTATTTCCGCTGCATCTCTGTATCGATGGTTATATCTGTATTCTGTTGCGTTCCTGCATAAATCCGGATCAGTGGTATCAGAGCGGGTCTGCTCTTTCTCTGTTTTTCTCTTCATGTCCCCAATGCGGCCAGGGTATAAGGAGTTCAACCTCGCAACCTCGACGACCCCCCATGGCGGAAGGAAAGAAAGACGAGGGAGCAGGAGATCCTGTCAAAATCTTGCTCGAGGATGCCCTCGAGAAACAGAGGAACGCGATGATGGACAATTTTTTTTCTTTTCTTTTCAGATCCTTCAATGGCTGCCCACCGGTGGCACATCTACATCCAACACCAAGTTCAGCAAAATTCCCCCCCCCCCCCATGGAGGAACTTAACGCAATGGAGACCATTGCTTCCTAAGGAGGGAGGAATGATCCAGGTGGATACGGTGGCCTCCACCTATTCCACTTGGACCCCACAGATCACCTCTTCATTTTTCACCAAGACAAATGTCCAATATTTATATGTGCTCGGGTCCCGCACACCCGAGCCGTTTTGGGGCATTAATAATCCGTGTGGATATATGGCCACCCATCGAGTCCATTTGAACCCCCACCATCGCTATTTCAGTTTGTAAGTTTCGGCACAACTTACTATTTTTAGCGCTTTTTCGGTCTGAACTGAAATGCTTTGAGGCCCTAAACGACGTTTCAAAGGAAAGCCAATAATCTCCTGATAAAATTTGTCCTTGACAGTCTAGTCCTCGGATAGATCTTTCTAACGAGGTATGGTACGCGTCAAACGGAGATCGTATGCCAAAGTTACGCCCCTGGGAAGTTGAAACACCAATTTACCCAAACTGGGCCCATAGTTTTGGCGCTTCATCTCCTAGGGTTAGGGTTTTGGCTGTTTAGGATTTCCCATTGTTTGTAAATGATAAGTAGGCCCTCGAGCCTCATTGTAAGACATGAGGGGGCTGGGAGCGCAGGGAGGAGGCTCAGAGATGTTTGCTACTTTGCTCCCTAGTCACGCACCTCCATCATGTCCGTATCAGAACACGTTTAGGGCCGTAGTCGCGACATCTCTTCGTGATACGCTCATACATTCTAGCTCTTTTATTTCCATTATGTCTGTAATAGGCCTGCGAGCCTCAATGTAACACAGTTCAGAGGCCTGCGTACGCCACATCTCTTCTCAGAGATACGCTACCAGCGCCCTAGCTTATTTCCATTATGTTTGTAAGCTTATTGCAGTCATTCGTTTATTAATAAAATGAAGCATTATTTCCGCTGCATCTCTGTGTCTATGGTTATATCTGTATTCTGTTGCGTTCCTGCACATAAAATCCGGATCAATACTAGGAATCAAACATAACAAAACCCAAAACATTAATAAAACAATGAAATAAGAAAAGGGATACTTAGGCACATATAGTGCAAGTACACTTCATCAGTTTACTAGCCCTTGTCGATAATTTATGCTACCAATTTAGGACACTAAATTGACTAAAAATTTTGGCGCCGTTGCCAGGGAAGTGTAACTAGGTAGCCTTATTTCTTATTTCCCAAAAACAATGATATGCGTAGAGAAAGAGATTATGGGGGTAGATTTATAAGAGGCAGAAGCTTAATTCCCACAACTCCAATCACTCCACCAAGACCAAGAAGCAGCACAGCTCCAACTCAAACCCACATTCCATACTATACTGGTCATAGGCTTCCAGAAGTCTCAAGATCAGATATCCCATCAGGGATATCTCCCACTTCATCCACTGAAGCAATTCTAGAGGAAGAAGATCCAAGGACTCCTACAGAAGGGATAACCTTTTCCACTTCCACAGGGGAATATATTCCAACAGAAGAATTACAAATCCGTAGTGAAGAGGAAGAAGAGGACTATTTCTTCAATATACCCTTCATAGAGGAACCAGTAGAACAACTAGCTCTTCCAACTGAACCTTATATCAGTTTATAGGAATATATCATGGCAGAAGAAGGGGAAGGAGAAATATTTAATGGAGAACATACACTATTTGGAGGAGGTAGAGGAAGAGGAGGATATAGAGGAAGAGGTAGAGGTACATAAGAAGGTAGAGGAAGAGGAAATGCAGAAGGAGGAAGAAGTAGAATGGAAACTGGAAGTCCTTTTGGATTCCCTATAATAGATGAAGAGATTAATGCAACTATGAAGAATATCTCACCCTCTATTCTTCCAAACTTTCATGGAATAAAAAGTGAAGATCCTGAAACCTTCTTATTTGAATTTGAACTTCTATGTAGAACCTATGATTACCTACAAGATGCTCAGAAACTTAAATTGTTCCCTTCAACATTGAAAGGAGCAGCATTAAAATGGTTTATGAGTTTAATCACTAGGTCTATTAGGACATGGGATGAAATGAGAAAAGCAATTCTAGAAAGATATTTGGATTACTGTATAGCAATCAACCATAAGGAGGAAGTGTTCAAGATGATGCAAAAAGAGGATGAAAATATGGAAGATTTGTTGGAAAGATTTAACTATAACATCAAGAGGGAAAAGATGGGAAAATTTAGACCAAGATACTTTGAAAATTCTTTTGTTGAAGACAATCAGGGATGAATGGATAGATATTCTTAATATGACGGGGAAAGGATACATATCTCAAATTTCATTACCTGATATAGCAGAACTATGTAATCTTTCAAGAGGAAAATCTAAGATTCTAAAAGGACCAAGAGACCCTGCTCTTGCAAGGGCAAGAAAATCTGCAGCTGGAATAGTAAGTAGGGCAGAGATAGGTAATATGCTTGATGAATTAAAAACTGACATTCTAGGGAGTCTTAGTGAGAAAATAGACATCCTTAAGTTACAAAACAAGAAGAAAGTTGAAAATGATGCCTTAGCAATATTTTGTCCCAAATGTAGAAAGAAGCATGCCTTAAGAGAGTGTCCTTTAGATGCAAAAGTAATAGAGACTTGTGCAATTTGTTCAGAAAAACATGAAACTAAGAATATTCCCTCAATTCCTGGCCTTAAAGCTATCTTTCAAGAATAAACAACCACAAATTCCACAGAATCTCTTAATTTTGTCTCTAGAAGACCTTGGTAGGGACCTCAAACATAAGGGTTTAGTAATCAAATGTATAATAAACCCCCACCTAATTGGAACTCTTGGCAGAAACCTTGGCCCCAATTTCAAAATCAATCTCAACCTTGGGCATAAGGAGCACAAAATCCTTATGGAAGGTTCTCCTAGTATTATCAATATCCACCCTCTTATGCATCATATCCATCATATTCAAACTTTCCTCCTCAAAAAAATCCTCAACAGAATCCACAACATCAAAATCAAAATAAAAATCCACCACTTCCATTACCATTTCATCAAAAAGAAAATCAGTTACCTGCCCAGCCAATACCAAACCCCAACAATAAAAACCCTCAGAATACATATATGATAGAAGGTCAACAATTTCCAACTTATTTGATTACCCCTTTAGACCTTAATGATGTTCAACTTAGGTTTGGAAGAATACTTGAAAGAAAGAAACCTTCTGTAGTTATACAAGAACAAAAAAATTCCGAGGAAGATTCTCTACAGGTAAATATAAGTTTTGAAGAAAACACATCTCTTCAAGACCAAAAAATTGAAAAAGAAAAACAGAAAGAGCCAATAATTTCAACTCCTATGTTAGAATTACCATCAACATCTACTACTACACCTCCTTTTCCTGAAAGATTGCAAATTGATAGGGGTGTAGAGAAATAAATTATGATGCCTAACTATGATTTCCTAGATGAGTTAAGAAATGTTTGAATTAAGATTCCATTATTACAGGCCATCAAGGAAATCCCAATTGTAGCAAAAACAATAAAGGAGTTGAGTATGAAAAAATCATGAAAAATAATAAAAGAGATAAAGAAAATACAACTGGTAGGAAAAATAGCAGACATAATGACGGGAAAGATTGCCATTCCAAAATATCTAGATCCTGGAAATCCAGTTGTTAAGATACATATCAATGGAATAGAAATTCCAAACACACTTATTGATCTAGGAGCAACAATCAATATCATGAGTAGGAAAATCATGGAAAAACTAAAACTTCCTAATATTCTTTTTACACCCACACTATTACAATTAGCAGATAGATCTGTAATCAAACCAGATGGGGTATTAGAAGGCATTCCAGTTTCCTTAGATTATTGGGAGTATCATGTGGATTTCATGATCCTAACTCTTAAAAATGATCTAGGAGGACATCCTATTATATTGGGAAGACCTTGGTTAGCTACAACTGATGCTTTCATGAGCTGTAGATCTGGTGATATGTACATCTCTGATGGAAGTTAAACCAAGAAATTCACCTTGTATCCTCCAACAAGAACAATCATAGAACTAGAGGATACTCAATGGATTGATGATGAAGAAGATATATAGCCTTTCTTCACTATTTCAGAAATTAGTGAAGACAGACAGATTCTGAATACCTTAGAAAATCATGAATATTCTTCAGAATACAAATGTGAACAATTTCAAGAAGAATCCAATATTGAGTGTTTTTTATCAAGACAGATGTCTCTTTACTCCATGGAAGAATTTGGCAGCTCTACAATTGAAATATTCCCAAGAAAAACCTTAAACATAAACAAAAACCTAGAGAAATTTCAACAAGAAAAGCTAGTCAAAATATTACAGAGACACTCTTCTACATATTCATGGGAGTACACTGACATGAAATGGATGAACCCTAAGACTTGCACTCATCATATCTATATAGAGGACAATTGTAAACCAATCAGACAGCCTCAGAGAAGGATGAACCCAAACCTTAGGGAAATTGTTAAATAAGAGTTGCAGAAATTGTTAAATGTCAACTTTATTTATCCCATTTCAGACAGCCAATGGGTTTCTCCTTTGGTGATTGTACCTAAGAAGAATGGTAAATGGAGGGTATACATTGACTACCCAGAATTAAACAAAGCTACTCTTAAATATCATTTTCCTTTACCTTTCATAGATCAGGTGTTAGATACATTAGCAGGCAAAAAGTACTTTTCATTTTTGGATGGTTTCAGTGGTTACAACCAAATATAAGTTGCACATGAGGATCAAGATAAAACCACATTTACCTGTCCTTGGGGTACCTATTCCTACCGAGTATTACCTTTTGGATTGTGAAATGCACCTACAACATTCCAAAGGGCAGTATTAGGAATCTTTTTAGATCTAATACATGACTGTGTAGAAGTATACATGGATGACTTCACAATATATGGAAATACATTTGAATAAGCCTTAGCAAACTTGGAAAAAGTTCTAAAAATATGTAAAGAAGCAAACCTTTCATTAAGTCATGAAAATTTTTTCATGATGTTCACTGAAGGTATTGTCTTAGGACATCATATTTTAGGAGATGGGATTAGAGTTGATAAGTCAAAAGTTGAAGTCATCTCCAGACTATTAGTTCCAAGTTGTCAAAAATATGTTAGGAGTTTTCTAGGATTTACAAGATACTATAGAAGATTTATAGAAAACTTCACCAAGATAGCATCTCCACTTTTCAAACTACTTACCAAGGACTGTGAATTCAATTGGAATCATGACTGCCAGTTAGCCTTTGAGACCCTGAAAACAAAAATCTCTGAAGCACATATTTTAAGGGGACCTAACTGGAAATTACCTTTTCACATTTCGACAGATGCCTCAGATACAACTTTAGGAGCTGTGTTGGGAAAAAAATACCTGATTCCTTATGCCATCTACTATACAAGTAAAAATTTGACTTCTTCAGAGTTGAATTATACTGTAACTGAAAAACAGTTCTTAGCTTTTTTTCATGCCATAAATAAATTTAGACACTATATAACAGGCTATGAAACTTTTTTTCACACATATCACTCTGCAATTAGGTATTTAATGAACAAATCAGTTACTAATGGAAGAGTTACAAGATGGTTATTGCTTTTACAAGAATTTAACATCACCATTCTAGATAGGCCTGGAAAAAAAAATACAGTGGCTGATTTCCTATCTAGACTCCAAAAAATTAAAGAAAACACTCCAATTGAAGATCAATTTCCAGATGAATATCTCTTTGCAATTACTACTCAAACTCCCTGGTTTGCTTATATTGCCAACTATCTAGTTTCAGGAAAATTTCCTTCAATTATGAATGCAAGAGACAAAAGAAAAATCATTTTTGACAGTGAAAAATATTCATGGATTGCTAATGAGTTATACAAAACAGGTCTAGACTTTATTATCAGAAGATGTGTTCGAGAAGATGAGATTCCTAAGATTCTCAAGGCATGTCATGATGAACCTTGTGGTGGAAATTTTGTTGATAAGAGGACAGCTTATAAGATCCTTCACCTGGGATATTATTGGCCATCTCTCTTTAAATATGCTAAAGAGTATGTCAAAAGGTGTGATAGTTGCCAAAGGGTAGGGAAACCTTCCCCTTTAGGTGAGATGCCATTCCAACCTCAGGTACATATTGAACCTTTTGAGAAATGGGCTTTGGATTTTGTAGGACCTATTATTCCTCCATCAAAGCAAAATAAATGTATATTAGTTTTCACTGATTATGTTACCAAATGGGTAGAGGCCAAGCCATTACTTTCTGCTACTGAAGCATCTGTAGTTAATTTTCTTCTTGAGGATATTTTTACTCATTTTGGTGTCCCAAGAGAGATTTTTATAGATCAAGGAGCTCAATTCACATCAAAGATGGTGGAGCAAATGGTAGAGAAGTACAAAATCAAACACAAGAAATCTACTCCCTACCATCCACAAGAAAATGGCCAAGTGGAATCTACCAATAAGGTCATTGAAGGGATCTTGACAAAGACTATTCATTTACATCGAAGAGATTGGGCAAAAAGGCTTCCCGAAGCCTTATGGGCCTACAAAACTACATGGAGAAACACAACAGGACACACCCCTTATGAACTTGTTTATGGCAAACAAATCTTGTTTCCCATAGAGTTTCAGATCCAAACTTTCAAAATGGCAGTCCAGTTAAGACTTGATCTAACAGAAGCACAAAATCACAGACTAGAGCAGATTAATGAATTGGATGAGATTAGACAAGATGCAGTCCAAAGAACAAACATAGTCCAACAACAAAGGGCTAGATGGCATGACAAGTACATCAAAGAAAAGAAATTTAAAGAAGGTGACTGGGCCCTCTTATTTGATTCAAAGTTCAAGGATTTTCAAGGTAAATTCCAAACTCATTGGCTTGGGCCATATGAAATTGTGCAAACCTTTGAAAATTGAGCAATAAAAATCAGGACAATAGATGAAGGAAAGGTAGCTTTTCTTGTAAATGGACACAAACTTAAATTGTATCATAAGCCACTTTCAAGAGAGGAATTTGTCAAGAAATTTTAAGATAACATTGATATGAAGTTAGTGAAGAAGAATTTTTCTTCTTCACTAACTTAATTGTATTTTTCTTCAATCTTTGAATAAAAATAAAAAATATATAAAAAAAAATAAAAAATAAAAGTATAAATATGAAAACCAATCATTGATTGGCATGTTTATACAGAAAGTATAAAGTGAAAATCAGAATTCTTCTGACACTTTAGACTTTCAAAATTGATTCTTTTTCTGCAATTAAGTATCATTAAATCATAAGTTGCAGATTCACTTTTCATACTTCACTTCATACTTCCTTCCATTCCATATTTCACTTCATCCATATTCCATGATCCATCTCATTCCATTCCATATTTCACTTCATCCCTATTTCATTCTATTCCATCCATTTCATTCCATTCCATTCCATATTTTAGAGTTTTAACAGGTACATTCTGTAGCTATTTGTTCTATAGCCAAGCCTGTTCTGCAGCCAATTGACTCCGCAAGCCTGCTTCAATGAAAAAAGGATGAGTCAAAGAAGATTATGGAGCTTAAAAGATCAATATTTTTCAGATGGAGGACAAACACAACCAAGCAGCAAAATAAAAAAGGCTAAGGTAAACTGTGTGAAAATTATTTTTTATAGCAAAACATGAAAGATATACTATGGTTAAATCATATGCTTCCTAAAGTTATTTTATCATTCGAATTGATCCTCGCCTATCATAAAAACACCTCGACTAGATCCCTTACATTCTGTTCCATAACAATTCATCATTAATTAAAAGATTAACGTACAAAACTGTGATGTGACCTATTAGGTCACATCCTTAGATCATATCATTTATTGATGAATTTTGAAAATCATCATAAGATCTCTTCGCGGTATTTTGTCCCATATCAAACTCTTAACCCGATCATTTTCATGATTTACCACTACCTTATTAATTTATCTGTATCCACTCACTGCCATTACATTCCGTAGGCAGTTTTCATTTGCAGAGAAGTCATTTTAAGGTTAAAACAACCTACCATAGCTACTCTTTCTTCAGACAGGAGATAAAAAATAGAGCAGTGGATATAAGTCAAAGAAAGGAAGCAATTTGTATCAAGGAAAGAAATGGGGCTTATTGTGAGATCAGAGCCAATTGGGACCAAATATTTAGAAGGATACCCTCAGGTTAAGGGATTATTACGGTAGGTTGGCTGGTTGAGCTTCATAAAGAAGTTCAATGGATTCCACAAAGAAGTCACGAAGTCATTTGCTAGGTCATTCGATGGATTAGAGGTAGAAATTGGGGATATCAAGTTCAACATCACATAATCATGCATAGAAAAAGCAACGGAATTACCAAAACATGGAAAACGTTGGTTTAAAAACAAAGAGTTCCATAATGAAACCTGGAAACAAATGCTAAAAAAACCAGGTATGGACATTTCAGTGTTTAGAAAAGGTATTCCAAGTATAGCTTTGAAAAATAAATGGGGGAATGTGTTGTTGATTTTACAAAAATTCATAACCTGTGACGATAGATTTGGCACTTTGTATGTCTATCATATTAGACTAATGATGAATTTCTTAGAGGATGAAATAAATCTACCCTTCTTCCTGGTTCATAGTTTGAAAAGGATGGCCTCTAATGTTCAGAAAAAACTCCAGTTCCTAGAAAATACTTTGCATCATCATGGCCTAATTAAAATATTAATTGAGTTTCAGTTGAAGAAAGTAGGAGATAGCTGGGATGAGTTCCTCCTAAGAAATCATTTTGAAGAACCAGAAGAATCACTATCTAAAGAAGAACTTGTAAGAATAAGTAGGAGGGGGGAAATTGTTAAATCTGTTGAGATCAAACCTAATACATCAACACAAGAAGATAGTGAAGAAGTAATCTTTGAAAAAATGATAAAGATCAGGAAAAAACTCAGGAATAAAAGAAAGGAAAAATTAAAAAATGAATGTGTTGAAGAAAAAGATGAAAATCCACCTAAATTGAGAAGAAGCTCTAGGCTTAAAGGCATGGTGAAAAATATAGGGATTAAGGAAATAGGAGTTATAAATATTGAAGAAGAAGAAACTCCAATCCAATCTCCAGTTGATAGATCTCCTTTACACATGTATGAGGAAAACCCTAGCAGAATAACACCAGATATAGATCCAGTTCAACAATAGATTTATGACTATGTGGAATCACTAGAGAAAAGGGCCTCAAAAAATCGAGAAATATCTCCCAGTCCACAAGAACCTCCAATAGAAATTTTGAGAAGAGACAATTATGAATTGGAGATATTGAATAAACGTATCAAGAATGAAAATGAAATCCTAAGAGAGCAGGTCAAATTTAAGGGTAGCATGAATAGCACTCTCTCAGCAAATGAAAGCACTATATAAATCAAACAGGAAGTTAAAGAAAAGAAACAAGAAATTGAACAGGGCACTCATTGATCTTAGGTTCAAATCATTTATGAGGAAACCCAAAATGGCATTGACTACCAGAAGAAGCAGAAAAAGGAGGCTAGATGTTCTTGCAGAAGTATCAATGCAAATGGAATAAATTTTTGATGAAATTGCATGAGGACGTGCAAGAGTTTTGTAGTGGGGGTATGTTGAGCCCTGAAATTGTCTTCTCTTTTGTCAAAATTCACTTCATTTCATCATTACTTTATCATTTCATAAACCTAAAACTCAATGAGAATGACTAAAATTACTTAAAGGTTGCATACAATGATTAACTTATTATACTTTTGTGATTTTGTTGTCTTAATGATTTTTGAACAGTTTTAGCTACAGAATGCAGTCATTCTGTAGCCAGTCAAGCATTCCGTAGTTGTTTTGGTGTTTACATATGTTACAGGTGTCATCTGCAGAAAAGGCACACATAGGTGGATTCCAAATCTTTCCTACATAATTCATTCCCTTCCACGAAGACTGGATCGATAGCTGGAGGTACTTATGCACGTGGTCAAAGAAAAAGTCAAGCAAACTATCTCCTATAGAAATCAGGACTCCTGATTTTGCTTTACAGCAAATCAGGAATCATAAAAGAGTTTCAATTTGATTTTGACTTTAAAACGACACCTGTGCCTACTTTTTTTCAATGTTAGTTATGTAATTACATATAAATTCAGATCGGTAATTCCGAGAAAGACAAGTTTGATACATATTTTATAATTACTGTGATACTCTGCTTTTGAGCATTTTGATAATAGGAGTAAAACTTTGATGATGTTCTAAATACAACCTTGAGGAGTTAAAGGATTAATGTTGAATTGATAGCAGAGGGCCCCTGCTATTCGAGGAAGCTTTACATGTTTTCTAGATAAGTATTTTTCAATTCTGTTTTGTCATATTTCCTTACTTAGACTGCTTTCTGAAATTGTATCTTTTAGCATTATGTTTCATGTCATTTTCTTAGATAAAAGATCCTCATGATATTACAGTTAGTCTTTTTCTCAAACTCTTCCAATATATCACTACTACATGAATGGGATTTAGTAGTACTATTTTGATTTATTAGCATTTTCTGCTCTGAAAATACATAGAAGATCCTCATCTTATTACGAACAGTCTTTTTCAAAAGCTCTTCCAACAAACCTCTAAATCACAAATAAGACTTAGTTGTAATATTGTGGGTTACTGATTGTTTGTTTTATAGAAGATCCTTATCACATTATGCCTAATCTCTTTCAACAAACTCTTCCAACAAACCTCTAACTCATGAAGGAGATCTAGTTATAATGTCATACGTTGTTTCAAGCATTTCTTAGGAGATCCTTATTACATTATAGTAATATTTTTCTCAAGCTATTCCAATACACCTCTATCATATGAATGAGATTTCACTGTAATGTTCTAAGTTACTGTTTATTTTAATACTTCTTTCATGTTTTAGGAAGATCCTCATTGCATTAGAATTTAATCTCTTTCACAAGCTATTCCAACAAATCTCTAACTAAATGAATCAGATTGAGTTGTAGTGTTTTGAGTTACTTTTAATTTTCATGAATGTTCATTTAGAAGCTATAATATCCATGGATTAGGAGTCTCTATTTTCATCATTTTTTTATTAGGGACAGAACTTGCAACTAAACTCTGTTTTGATTCATTAAAATTTCCTTTTTGACATAGATTTAACTTCATCTTCTTAGCATAGAATAGCATACTAGGAATCAAACATAACAAAACCCAAAACATTAATAAAACACTGAAAACAATGAAATAAGAAAAGTGATACTTAGGCACATATAGTGCAAGTACACTTCATCAGTTTACTATCCCTGGTCGATAATTTTGTTGGATGGATAAGTCATTCTTATGGACAAGACCGACCTCCCAAGTGTCCTATGAACAACTAGCAACAAACAAACAAACAAAACTATCTTTCTCTAGATATGTTGTGATTCATAATTAAATGCTATAAAGGTTTAACGATGTTACCTTTGATCCAATGCTTGTTTGTAGTAGTAGTCCTTCAGTCGCCCGAAAGAGTTATCTTCGAATATCTGTAATCACAAACAAACAAGCATCAAATAGCACCTGCATGGCATATATTCATAAATCATATCCATTATGGTGATCAAGGAATCCATAAAATAAACCAATCAATTGACAGCTTATTGAGAAAAATGGATTTATTTGTATTAACTTAAATAAGGAAGAGCCTTACAACCGTGTCTGCCTTGATGTTTTATAGGTCCTCCTGGGGTCCGGAGCAGGTGTTTCCTTTACTCAGATCAGCCTTGCACTCTTCCAGCCGAGATACATACAGGTATGTAATCCTTCCCACATGAAATATCAGCTAAAAGGGTCTAAGTTTCAACAACACTTTGCCTCCAACAATACTAAAACTTAAACTCACCCATTGGGAACCCCTTGAGGCTTCCCTATGCCTCTTTTTATAGTGGATAAGAGGAGGTTACAACTTCAGTCAAGAAGGGATAGAATCCTCCTTCAAAGGGATTAGTTCCTTACATCAAGGGGTTAGCTCCTTATTGGATGGGATGCATGAACATGAAAGGAGCGTACTTTCCACCGTAGGAATGTTTCTAGAAGCTTCTAAAAATGAGTTTAACTGAGCTTCTAGATTTTAATTGTGCCTTTTCTAATATTTTACAGGGGTCTGCACTTTTAATAAGCAGAAAGTGCACTTAGTTATGCATGATTTATAGCCAAAACATGCGGGACCGCAATCAAAAATAGGAGAAAGTGCGGTACCAGAGTTTTAAGGCTTTTATGAGCTTTTCTCTTAGTTTCAAGGCTTGAATTGGGAACTTTTATATTGTATAATTTCAAGAGAGTACTAAAATGTCATGGTGATAAATTTCAGTGTAACAAATTGCCCCCTAAAGTACGAAATCTGAGAATATTCGAAGGGTGATGTGCTTTATCATTTCAGGGATTAGCCTGTGGACACCCCAATCGGAACCCTGTAAAAACATTCAACGCAACACATATATATATATCATCGCTGAGGTAGGCATTCCCATAATCAGATCAAAAACTAACTAAACTTGTTCTGATACAGAAATGATTTTAATATTACATCAATAATGTAGACACAGCATGGATGCAACCATCTGTAATGAATTGTCTACTTCATAATGAATAATAAAACTCCTCGCAGCCTGGATAGTGGAAACTAGATCCAGGGTCTTGATTTCTGCTTCCCGAACTAGTACGATTCTATCCATGAAATTAAATGTGTTGAAGTCGAACATGGTAGAAACCACTTGATTACCAGTCAATGATGTGAATTGTTAACAAGTGTGAGAGAAACCACCAATAATGAAAATGGCTCTCAAAGTACTCAGTACAATCCACAAAATGAAAATATGTGATCTGAAGTCGAACATTTCACGGAATCGTTCGATCAAAGGTCAATTATGTAACCTGTCGTCGAAGGTGAGAAACCTGCCATTAAGGCATGCAGATTCCAAGGTACTCACAGATTCTAGATCAACTTCCTAGATGATGAGCTGTCATCGATAGAAAGTGATCCGTCATAAGAAAACTCACGACACGAAACCATAGATCAATTTTTGAAGAAATTTTTTGCAAGGACTGACTCAGGGATGGTCAACACGAATGGAGACAAGTGCTTGCATATGAATGGTTTGTTTGGCTGTCCTCTTGAACACATAATGACACTACAGATGGTTTGGTGACATTTTCCCTAAGCTAATACCCAGAAACCGGCTAAAGACTTTCAATGTGGTTTGATTAACTGATAGGCAAAGGATTTCCCAACCCAGGTAGAAGTACGACGAAAAGTGTCGTGTTCAAGAGTAGTGTAATGCTTTTTTAAATCAAAGTGTAACAAATGAATCTATTTTTCTCTCTTTTCCCCCACGATTTCTGGCAAGTACCTCTTTATTATTGACAAGCTTGAGGAGGATAACATTTGCTTGTTTATAAGCTCATGCTTCGGATGAGTCCAACTTAGTTTAAAATCGAACCCTAAGAAGGAGTGCTCCGTTCCTGTTTGTAATCGACAGGTCCTTTACTATTAAATTTTAACGAGTCCAGTATAGGAGAAACTCGGTGTTTTTCATTTTTAGGGAGTCAGAAGAAAAAACTTAAGAAAACTCCATGGGTGTTCTTTTTCATAAATTTAGTCCCTCAAGCCCAAAAAAGGATAAAATAATGCAAGAGAGAACTCTATTGACCATGATTAGTCAACGTATACCTTTTTCGTAAATATTCCATTTCAGTCCGGAAAATGGGTAAACTTATACTGAAAGGATGACCATTCATTTACTTTAATGAGTTCGAATAGTCAAGTACTCGGCGATCTTTTCATCTTTAGAGAGTCTGAAAAGGGTTTAAAAGAGGACTCCATGGTTTTGCTTTTTCGTAAAATTTAAAGAGCCCGAAAAAGTGATAAAAGTTTACTCTTCGTCAAAAATGACCATTTTCCCTGAAAAATCCATTATTCTGCATAAAAACTCAAAAAATTAAACATACCTGTTTCAATAAAAAAAATATTTTGAAAAACTGATTTTTAAAGTGAAAAATAAACAAATTTAAAATTCATCTATTTGAAAAAACTTATAAAAAGGAGTTTTTCAAGTTCATTTTTATTGTTTAAATTTGGAGTGAAGTTTTTAGAGCTATGGGAAAAAAACGCTTCGGAGAAGATTCTAGGCAAATCGACCGTCAGAATCAAAAACTGTCTGTTTCAGGTAATCCACAACCTCCTTATCTTGCATTTCATCCGTTCAATTTTTAAATTTTGGGTCAAAATTTCATTTTTGGGAGGAAAATATGTCAAAAAATTCGCCCTCGGGGGTCCGCACCTAATGCATTAGGTACCTGTGGACCCCAACATTTTTCTACAAAGAAAAATATCAGGGACCTGCACTTTTAATACATGGCCTGTGCGTATCTATGCACTGTCCCTGAGCGTAAAGTGCGGAGGCACTGTGGAAAATTAAAAAACATATTTTCTTCCTAAATTACCCAAATGTTTTTCTTGAAAATGATTCTAATCCTTCATTTTACTTGTTTTAGGACATCTACAATGCTTATTTGGCGAGAAGGGGAGAACAAAGAGGTAGATGAAGTAGCGATAAATCATCAACCTACTTTGCAAGCTTTAACAGCATGTGGGCTTTACAAATTTTGGGCTATCAGTGGCATGAGAGCTCAAGTGAATCTTCTTACTTGGCTGGTAAGTAGATGGGATGTCCAGGACCAATGTTTTGTGATCAGAGGTCACCGACTCGAGATTGAGCTGGAAGAAATCTATTTTTTGACTGGTTTGTCCAGGAGAGGTGAACCATTATCTCTATTTGGGGCTAGGCTAGGTGACCAGTCTATCGCCAGCCTACAATTAGAGTTCTGCAATGATGAGGCCAATCCTCAGGACAAATGGATTGACATAAAGACTATCATCCGTCCAGAGCTGAAAGTGATCACTTTTACCATTGACAACCTGTGCGGAAGTGCATCTTTTCATGTAGCCATTGGTTCTTAGATGTGCATAGCATTAGATTGCTTTCGAGACACCATATACAACTGGTGCGAGGTAGTGTTGGAAAATGTGAAAGGCCAACTAACCAGAGCAAAGAATGGGAAGCTAAACAACTTTGGATATGGGTCCATTGTAGTCACCTTTTCTCTAGAGAGGATCCCCATGTTAGCCCCACAGCACATTCCTGTCGATGTTGGTCAGCCTCGAGAGCCTAGGATGGTTCGTTGGGTTGCTTTGATGGCCTGCCACAGTGAGGGTGGGGAGATTGTGCAATTTCCCTCTACATATTTTCGTTGGCTAGAACGCCAAATTTTTGTTATAGAGGATTTTCCTTATGCTGGCATGGACTTTCGTGGCGACTGGGAGATACACCTTCTAGTAGGAGCTTAGTGGGATGATTCAGGTAAAAAAAAAAAAATGACATGTTCTAATTTCTAATTTTTATTTTGTTTTTAAATCATCCAAAACTGATAAAAAAAATTTCAAATGCAGATGTAGGTCCAATTCGACCAGCCATTCTCTGCCCCTTTGACCGGAGGCAAAGGGATGCAGCACCACAACCACCACCCCCACAAGATCAATTGCAGAGATCCTGACTGACTTAGAGCACCATCTGGAGTGGCTCACTATAGATATTCCTGAGACTAATATAGATGATATCCCGCTCCATCTACAAAGATATGTCATAGGTGTTCCTGGTCCATTCAGGAGACTTTTGACTAGGGTGGCACGAGCGGTGGTGTATTATTGTGATCATCACCACGAATAGTGGATGATTAACTTGTAGACTCATTTTTGTATCACTTTTTTCCGATCATAAGGCGTTTTGAGCTTATGGTCGAAGATGATGTATTATTTTTTGAACACTACATTTATACTATGATATACTATTATTTCAGTTTACCTATTCAATCATGTTATGAAATGTTGATTTGTTACTTTGTTATCACAAATGTATATTTATAACATTAGAAGAAATCGCATCTGCTAATGTATTTAAATTTCTTGAAATGTGTTGATATTCAATATAATCAAACTCTCGTTCCAAGAGACGAACCCTTGAAAATAATATTAATAATACTGGATTTCTAATGGCATATACTCGATTTAACTGTAATACAACGAGTTCAGAATCTAACTTAATGATCAAACTCCGAATTCCAAATGAGATGGATTCCGATAATAATTCAATAACTGCATTATATTCGGCAATATTGTTCATCGTTTGACCGAGACTTACCCCATGCATCAATACTAACTCGTCAGTGGGTGAGTAAGTAACCCAAGCTGCTGAAGAGATGTTCCATGTACTACGACAAGTGCCATCAGCAAAACCAATATATGTTTGAAAGGACGTCGACATCTGCGATATTAAAAGTATCCAGATAAGCGAGAATAATATTAAGAGCACACTTACGCTAGGCACACGTTTCTAATCTATAGCACACCAGCTAAAAAGTAACTAATATACAAAGAATATCTCCACACGAAGTCAAGCGTAATATCTCTTCAAATAAATTCCATTTCTGGGTTTACCCAAAGAGACCCCGTCAAAATCAATCAATTCATAGGCCCCTTTTGCAAGCTATCACTTGACAATGTAAGGACCATGCCACATGGGTTCAAATTTTCTAGCCCCTAGTTTATCATTGGCTTGATCATATATCAAAACTAGGTCTCCTTCTAAAAATTTACAAGGGGTAACACTTCTATCATACTGAGCTTTCATTCTTTTCGCATGAGCCTCGATAGCTAATGCAGCAGTGCACCGATTCTCATCTAATGGAGCCAAGTATAAAAAATGTTTCTCCTCTTTAGAAGTGTCTGGTAATAACTCTATGGCTATTTGGAGTGACAGTATCTCGTATTCAATGGGTAATACCTCTTCTAAACCATAAACTAGTTGAAAAGGGGTAAAACCTGTCGATGTTTTTGTTGAGGTTCGATACGCCCAAAGTGCTAAAAATAGCATGGTATGCCAATTCGACTTATGAATTCCAATGATTTTTTTGATCATGGTGACTAAAAATTTATTAATCGCTTCAACTAAACCATTGGCCTGTGGATAATATGGTGTAGAACTGTCATGGTGCAGGCCAAGTTGGTCTGTTAACTCGGTCATCATGATATTTCGAAAATGGCTCCTATGATCAGTAACTATCGCTTGGGGTACACCAAAATGAGCAATCACATGATTGAATATGAAAGTAGTTGCATTTTTTTCATCTGCCACAAATGTAGGCATCGCCTTGGCCCATTTGGTAAAATAACCTATTGCTAGAATAATGTACCCATGCCCCCCATCCGAGTGAGGGTTACATGTAATGAAATCGATGCCCCATTTTGCAAAAGGACCGACGGCAATTATGGGGTGAAGTGGAGCAGGGGGTGCACGCATTTTTCGATTGAAGATTTGACAATTATGACATTTTCAGACCGCGTAAATACAATCTTTGAACATAGACGGCCATAAATATCCTATGCGCAATATTTGTTGGGCTGTGGTGTACCTAGACATATGACCACCACATGCTCCAGAATGACATTCATTTAAAACCTTCTCAACTTCGTCATGAGTTAGAAAATGTCGAAAAACTGAGTCCGCACCACGATGGTAAAGTGTGTCGCCAACAATGTGATATTGTTGAGACTGGAAACGAATTTTTCGTCGTTGTGACCATGAAAGCTCAGGCTGAAAATATTGGGTTTGAAGATATACAATAATATCCCCATACCATGGATCAACGATACTAATAAGAAACAAGGATTCATCCGCGATTGGTTGTTCCGCCAAAGTTTCTGTATCAGTACGTGGGAAATCACACATAAGTTTAGCAAATATCAATGATTTCTTGGATCTGGACTTTTCAAACTCCAAATCAAACTCCTACAGGATAACAATCCATTTGGAGTATTTCCCCCCTAGCAATTGTTTGATCAAGATGTACATCATAGGGTTGAAATCAAAGATCACTGTCGTTTTGCATAAAATTATGTAGTGATGAAAACATTGGACAGCTTGAATAGCTGCCAAAGCCAATTTCTCCACATGTGAGTATTTGATCTCAGTCGGATGCAAATTTCGACTAAGATAATAAATCACATGTTCACTATGGAATTCATATTCCTGAACTAAAACCATTCCTATCGTGGAATCGAAAGTGGCGAGGTACAAAAATTAATCTTGGTTGTAGTTGGGAGGATGCAGTAACGATACATGGGTCAACGAGTTTTTCAAAGCATCAAAAGATAGATCAACGACCTCGTCCCAAAAGAATGGAATGTTCTATTTCAACAACCTAGTGAAACCTTTCGTTAACTCGGCATAGTTAGGAATGAATCAACGTAAAAAGTTTTCTTTCCCTTGCAAACTTTGGAGTTGGTAAAGAGTAGAAGGAGGAGGTAAATTGATGATTGCCTCAACCTTCGATGGGTCGACACGAACGTCTGCCTTTGAGACAATAAATCCCAATAATCATCCGGATTTTATGCAGAAAACACATTTGTGAGGATTCAAATGAATCTTATAGTGCCTACATCGTATAAATATTGCTTCTAAATGAGTAATATGATCTGCTCTGTGTGAATAATGAGCAGGAAAATCATTGAGGTAGGGTTTCACAATATGCTTAATGTCGTGAAATGCATAAGACATGGCCCTTTGAAAAGTGGTGCCAACGTTCTTAAGGCCAAAAGGTAATTTGCAATAAGAAAAAGTTCCCAATGGACAATGAAAGTTGTTTTAGGTTGATCTGCAGGGAGTATGTTTATTTGATTGTAGCTGGAAAATCCATCCATGAACGAGAACATTTCTCTTCTAGCACAATCGTCGATAATTTGATCGATGTAAGGCATTGGATAATTGTCTTTAGGACAAGCTCGATTTATATCCCTATTGTTTCGGGGAATATCACCCTAGAGGTTCATTGGGTTACAACCTCCACAGAGCAGGGGCATGCTACTTAACAGAGACTCACACAACCATGTACGTTCAGAAAAACTAAATAGAGTAGAATGAGAAAGTTACCCGTAGGTCCTACGGTTGAAGCAGATCCCGCGGGGTCCAAACCCCCATCAACCGTCCTTCCTTCTTAACCTGAAAGACAAGAAGGAACCAACACAAAGAACTGGTTGTACAGCATATATCTACTCTAAATGTTAGTGAGATTCATATTAAACATTAAATAAATCATATGAATGCTTGTATAACAAATATTCTCATACATATAAGCATACACTGACACGTTTATTTCAGGAACAGCATGATACTTCTGTATTATAAATATCATGTACAAAAGTAACAAGTGGAGAGATCACCTGATCCTTCCACGGCCTTCGCAGACCGTCGTCCAGATCCGTCCAGCCCTTGCCTTGCTAAGACTCCTTCCAAACTGGTGCATACGAGATGACATATAAAGGGATGTGCATCTCAAGGAAACAAGGGTTTCCTATAATGAACTGGGAAAGTGCAGGAGGCACGGGGAATCAGACTTGGATAGGGAATACCAACAGAGTATAATATCAATAACTCTCTCTCCCTTAGGCCATACACATGAGGGTTTTTTATAGTCCCTCCAAGTAGTTTCAACAGTTGGAAACAGTTGGCCACGTGCTGGGGTGGTTGAACTACCTGAGTAACCATCGACCCAGCCCGAAAATAGGGAATAATTATATATATTTTAATCATTTTAATGGCATACGCGGAAAAGTCTAGATTTACTCGCGTATACACGCGGAAAAGCACAGGCATAGTCGCGTATGGGGATTTTTACACTTTTTTTAAGTGAATTTGTCCAAGTCTGTAGGAATGGGTGCCCAAAACCATCTAAGCAATCATGAATCATATCAAGGTGAGAAATGATGCTATAACAGATGCCCCCTAATATATGAGGTCAGAAGGGGTACATGATGGCCGAAATGTATTATGCACATAGAAAGAACTTCGCGAGGACAAGAGAGGACTTCACCAGATTTCAGCCTGCCAAAAACCAATGAAAGAAAACAGAGAGTCAACTCATGCTGAGGCGGGCATACCCATGCTCAGTAAAAAATACATCATATAGAAAGTAGTGAATAGATCCAACATGTATACAAGTATAGTTGAACTGAAAGTACACAATGAATCATCTGAGCATGGCCGGAAATACAAGTCTGAATCAATGTCCAAGTATCACATATAGAAAGCTGATCAAAGATGGTGCAACTGGATGTCTGATCAAAGAAGTAACTGAATCTCCAAGTACCGGATCATAAGAGGTGGATCAAATGGTACAATCACGCAACTCAGGAGCCAACATATAAGATGTTGTTGTACTGAACTGCAACATATAAGGGTGGACGACATCACTGGCAGAAACTGAATGGACTATCAAAAGTGAACCGAAGAATGCTGATGCAACCCGAGGTCTTCACCGATCACTATGGCACAATTCTACACAATGGGAATAAATGAGCTGAAGTCGACCATGTGAGAAATCGTTGGATTACTGGGCAATGATGTATCCTGTTAACCAATGCGAGACAACCCAACGATAATGATAATGAGTGTCAAGGTGCCCCAGTACAATCTGACAAGTGCGAATGAATGAGTTGAAGTCGAACACTTGAAAGAATCTACCAATCAGGAGGCAATGATGAATCCCCACTGTCGATAGCGAAGAGTCTGCCACTGATGACTGCAAACCCTAAGGTACTGACAAAAAGACTCTAGACCTTATTCCTAGAGCAATGAGTCGGAGTCGTTGGGAAAATATCTGCTGGAAGGAAGGCATTAAGGCATCCCACATCAGTCCAGCGCGAGTGTAACCCGCAGGCCAAGATTTGGAAGGAATCGGACGAAGTAGAGTGATGGAACCAAAACCGAAGTACGTTTCCGACATGCACAAGATGAAGCTAGCGCGTGGAAGAAACCCTCTGAACCAACCAATAATGAAAGCCGACACAGAGGCGAGAAATCCACCGATAGGGTCAAATGGAAATCAAGGTACTGCACGAATCCCAAGTGTGATAATGTGTGCTGATGTCGAACACATGGGAAACCACTCAGTCAAAGACCCATGATGATGATCAAATGCTGAGCACGAGGTCACCTATCAATGATGGAAATAGGCCCAAGGTGCGGCTCTAGGTTTGCTCTCAGAGCAATGTGTCGTAGTCGATAAGAGACAAACCCGCTGGCAAGAAGTCAATGAGGACCTTCTCAAACCAGCACGAGCAGAAGACCAAAACATCTGATGTGATAGAACATGATACTGACAAGACCGGGAAGGCCGACTGAATAATGAGTCAAGAGACACCGCAGAATGGCCGACTCAGGTTAAACTTCCCTTGAACAAAAACACGACTCGTGATGACCATGGCAGTAAAAAGTGACACTGTATAAGTCTGTCATGCAGAAGGCAAAACAAACTCTCCATATGATTGGAAGAGATAACCAACCGGGGGAGAACTGACAAGTGAAACATGGTAAAGGCTGAACCTAGGTCAAAACTAAAACCATCCCAAATGAAGGATATATATATAAGTATATGTGCTTTGTTCAAGGGCGACAAAACTGACTCTGTACTGCCATCAAAATAACGAAGATACATCCCGTTCCCGCTCTTTTTGTTATATTTGATTTTTTTTTGTCTTTTTGATATAATAAGCCTGAAAAAGAATAAAAGAATGCTATGGTACAATGGATAGAACGAGTATCAAGAAATCAGATGCACTAGTTCCTGGGATTGGAACAATCCTATGCTCAATGCAAGGTGGCGAAAACTGGTCAGTGATACTCAGAGGAACGTTCCATCCATGGGTACAAAGGTGTCAAGTCGTGATAGCTGAGTGCATGCAATGGTTAACTTGTACAGAAATTCAAGGTCAAAAGTTGGCTTAAACATCGAGTCCAAATGAAGCCGGCTAAAGTCCAGGATAAACAAGTAGCCAATATGCAATGCAGTAATACAACTGAACGACACCAGGGAGCCTCTAGGGTAAAAGCCAGAAAAACGATAAGTGATGAAGAAGAAGAATGAAGCTTCAGCACATAAGACATGGAGGGACTAAAGAGGACTCCCGAGCCTACATAAAACGCAGCATGGGCAACAAGTGATAGCGAGGAACTAACTAGGAAGCCCATGTAAAGGAAGGCTCTACCATCAAGTCATGATTAAATAATCGGCGAGTGAAATGGGTGTAATACTCATGACCTGATGGGATCGACCCTATGGCAAGTGATCAGTATGGAGGCTAGAATGCAAGATGCAACGAAAAGTGATTTCCCTAACCTATATGCCAGTGAAGATCATATACCTGCCGTGACGAGTCGGTAATCATGGATCAAAAACCGGGAAAAATCTCAAAATCGTCAAAATGTACCTGAAAACATACCAAACTGGGCACTTCCAAGCAATCGAGTTATGCAGCTTAAGATAGATCGAAAAAATAAGCATAAGGAATTTTTGCGAAAATTTTCAACTTTTTAGCCATAAATAGACAAATTACCTCTCATTTGGTTCATTATTGCATAGCTGATTTGGAAAAAGTGCTCTGGAGCAAAAAACTTCTTTCGTCAAATTAGGAACAACCGACCGTCGGAACTCAGCGAAAATTCAGGTAGGCTCGTTAATCATCCTGTTTATTCATTTTGTCCGTTTGGAAATTAAAATTAGTGATTTTTAGCTTTAAAACCCTTGCTAAAATATGCGGACTTGCGCATACGTGGGTTCATTAAAGGAAACTCGCATATACACGCGATTGTGCAAAGGAAAAACCGCGTATGTGCAGGTCCGAATGCAAAGAAGAATGGCTAATGCATAATTTGATGAAATTTCTCAGGATGACTATCTCATGGAGGGAACGTGAGCATAGCGCAATAGACGAAGAGGTCATGCAAGATCGCGCAACGCAAAATATCCTCCGAAATTGCGGATTGTTCAAATTCTTTAAAATGCCCAATATGAAAAGCAATGTGTGGTTGCTAGAAATGCTCGTAAATTACTGGGAACCAGATCAAGATTGCTTCATAATTGATCAGATGCCACTACGCATTGAAGTGGAAGACATATATTTCATTACTGGACTCTCCCAGAGGGGAGAACCAATAGACTTGCACGGGAAGCCCCTGGGAGGGTTAACCGTGGAAGACTATGTCCAGGTATATTGCGTAGGGGGTTCCAAAAAGGTTGGAACTCAAATTGCAATTAAAGATATCAGGGATTTGCACATGAAAATCCTCCTTTTCACCATCAGCAGAGTGGCAGGATTTGCCTCACTACATCAGGCGTCTAGGACGCAAATGAGCATAGCTGTAGAGTGTTTGACTCATGTGTACGATTGGTGCACAGCCCTGTTACTGAACATGAAACAACAACTGACCTCTATTCGCCAAGTAAAGACCAAACACTTTGGCTACGGGACCATTTTGACAACATTCTTCTTTGAGAAGATTCAAGCGTTGAGACCCAGAGTCATCTCTACTATCAGTAGCCCGCGGGACCCAAGAATTGCCCGTTGGGAAGACATGATGAAGAGACTGGGGGGTAGTGAAGTACCCCGGACCACATGGGACGATGAGTTCTTCCTGTGGTGGGGAGAACAGATCATCGCAGTGGACGAATATCCCTATGCCGAGATGGATTTTCGTGGAGATCCAGATCTAGTTTTTCCACCAGGCACAGCATGGGGCACAGTCGGTAAGTCTTGCAAAAAATTTTGACTTATATAATTTTTTTGGATTTTTTCAAATATGTATGAAAAAATGAAAAACAAACATGTTTTTGATTGGATTCATAATGACTGACAATTAAAAATGATCATGTTTCAGATGTTGGACCAGTGCGACCTGAGGGTCTCCCACGCCATAAGCGTCGCAAGGGTGAGGCAGAGACAGTGGATTCCGACAGGACTCTCTAGGCCGTGCAGAGAAACTTGGAGGGATTAACCCGCCAAATCCCTATGGCTGCCGTGGAGGACTTGCCGGAAGCCATCCAGAGACGGGTGGTAGGAGTACCATGAGACTGGGTTAGATTATTCCGCCGTGTGGCCACTGCAGTTACGTTCTATAGGAACACGACTTCTAGGCAGGGACCTCAGGAGTAGACAGATATTATATATTAGATGACTGTATATTCTTTTTTGAGACTGAACATGATGGGGCATAAGCCCAAGTTTTGTACGACATTATGGATCCAAATTTTGTAAAGTTTTTTGACACTCCGATGATATATATACAGGGATATTTGATGTGATGTGATAAATGTATCAAATGTATGATGTTTTTGATAATTAAAAATTTATTGTATGGAATGATTAATGTGCCAATCTAATGCTTGATTAGCTAATGAGTCAGCAAACCAATTGTCAGCTCGAGGAATATGAATGAATGTTAAAAATTGAAATGACCTTTGTAAAAAACGTACCCTCAAGAACAATCGTAATAAAAATGGATCTCGTACCCGATAAGTGTTGTTCAACTGTGACACCACCAGCTGAGAGTCCAAGAAAACTACCAACAAATCAACACCCAAAGATATTGCCTCCGAGAGTAGATGAATGACTGCAGTGTATTCTGCTACATTATTGGAAGCAGGACCAATGCAGACCCCTCTTGATACCAACAGCTGAACGGAAGGATAATGAAGCACCCAAGCCGCGGAAGCTAAGTTCCGGGTGTGTCTACTAGCACCATCGGCGAAACCAAAATGACTCATGACATCCAACACAACCTGCCAAAGCAGATAAAAAACATCACCAACTCATCAAAAATCGAAAATCAATCAGATATGTACAAAGAAAAAACTACTATATACAAAAGCAAAATGCCAGGCCAAAGCCTAGGCATAATACTTCTTTAAATAGAGCCCATTTCGGGGCTCCGGCAACTCGTTCCCTTCGAAATCAACCAAGGTATAAGCTCCTTTCTTAAGGACCTTTTTAACGATATAGGGGCCATACCACATAGACTTAAACTTTCCTGCCCCCAGGGCATCCTTTTCTTGGGCATAGACCAAAACAAGGTCACCTTCCAAAAAGACCCTAGGCTTGACCGCCTTATCGTACTGAAACTTTACTCGGTTTTTATGCGCTTCATTCATCGTGGCGGCATCCCGACGCAACTCATCGAGATGTTCCATATGAAGAAGCCGTTCTGCCAGACTGGAAGTGTCAGGAAGAAGCTCAACAGCTAATTTAAGAGAAGGAATCTCGCATTCAATAGGAAATACGGACTCCGCCCCATGCACTAACTGAAACGGAGTAAAGCCAGTTGCAGTTTTCACTGACGTCCTATATGCCCAAAGTGCAGGATATAGCATAATATGCCAGTTGGATCTATGTTTATCAATTGTCCTTTGAAGAATTGTCTTCAAGGATTTATTCACGGCTTCCACTTGCCCATTGGCTTGAGGATAATATGGAGATGAATGCTCCTGCCAGAAACCCAATTTGAGAGCCAACTCAGCCATCATACTATTCTGAAAATGACTGCCATGATCAGTGACAATCTCTCTAGGAATACCAAAACGAGCGATAACCTGGTTAAAAAGGAAAAGAGCTGCAGTCTCACCATCATTCCCAAAAGTAGGCATAGCCTCGACCCACTTCGTAAAGTAGTCTACTGCTACAATAATGTACTTGTGACCTTTAGCCGAAGGTGGGTTACAAGTAGTATAATCAATCCCCCACTTTGTAAAGGGACCGACAGTAATGACTGGAAAAAGCGGAGCTGGATGAGCGCGCATTTTTCGAGTATGGACGACACGGATGACACTTTTTGACCGATTCAATACAATCTTTGAAAATCGAGGGCCAAAAGTATCCGACACGCAAAATCTTTTGGGTACATGTTTTGAAATATCACCCTAGAGGTTGGTTGGGATACAACCTCCACAGAGCAGGGGCATGCTACCTAACAGAGACTCACAACCATGCACGTTCAGAAAAACTAAATAGAGCAGAATGAGAAGGTTACCCGTAGGTCCTACGTTTGAAGTAGATCCACGTGGGGTCCAAACCCCCTGCAACCGTCCTTCCTCCTTAACCTGATATACAAGAAGAAACCAGCACAAAGGACAAGTTGTACAACATATATCTACTCTAAATGTCAGTGAGATTCATATAAAACATTAAATAAATCTTAATGAATGCTTGTATAAAAAATATTCTCATACATAAAAGCATACACTAACACGTTTATTTCGAGAACAGCATGGTACTTCTGTATTATAAATAGCATGTACAAAAGTAACACGTGGAGAGATCACCTGATCCTTCCAAGGCCTTCGCAGACCGTCGTCCGGATCCGTCCAGCCCTTGCCTCGCTAAGACTCCTTCCAAACTGGTGCATACGAGATAACATATAAAGGGATGTGTATCTCAAGGAAACAAGGGTTTCCTCCAATGAACTAGGAAAGTGCAGGAGGCACGGGGAATCAGACTTGGATAGGGAATACCAACAGAGTATAATATCAATAATTCTCTCTCTCCCTTAGGCCATACACATGAGGGCTTTTTATAGTCCTTCCAAGTAGTTTCAGCAGTTGGAAACAGTTGGCCACGGGCTGGGGTGGTTGAACTACCTGAGTAACCATCAACCCAGCGCGAAATTAGGGATTTTTTATATATATTTTAATCATTTTAATGGCATACGCGGAAAAGTCTAGCTGTACTCGCGTATACACGCGGAAAAACACGGGCATAGTCGCGTATGGAGGATTTTACACTGTTTTTAAGTGAATTTGTCCAAGTCTGTAGGAATGGGTGCCCATAAAGCCATGAAGCAATCATGAATCATGTTAAGGTGAGAAATGATGCTATAACAGATGCCCCCTAATATATGAGGTCAGAAGGGGTACATGATGGCCGAAATGTATTATGCACATAGAAAGAACTTCGCAAGGACAAGAGAGGACTTCACCAGATTTCAGCCTGCCAAAAACCAATGAAAGAAAATAGAGAGTCAACTCATGCTGAGGTGGGCATACCCATGCTCAGTCCAAAAATACATCATATAGAAAGTAGTGAATAGATCCAACATGTATACAAGTATAGCTGAACTGAAAGTACACAATGAATCATCTGAGCATGGCCCAGAAGTGTAAGTCTGAATCAATGTCCAAGTATCACATATAGAAAGCTGATCAAAGATGGTGCAATTGGATGTCTGATCAAATAAGTAACTGAATCTCCAAGTACCGGATCATAAGAGGTGGATCAAACGGTACAATCACGCAACTCGGGGACCAACATATAAGATGCTGCTGTGCTGAACTGCAACATATAAGGGTGGACGGCATCATTGGCAGATACTGAAAGGACTGTCAAAAATGAACCGAAACATGCTGATGCAACCCGAGGTCTTCACTGATCACTATGGCACAATTCTACACAATGGGAATAAATGAGCTGAAGTCGACCATGTGAGAAATCGTTGGATTACCGGGCATTGATGTATCCCGTTAACCAACGCGAGACAACCCACCGATAATGATAATGAGTGTCAAGGTGCCCCACTACAATCTGACAAGTGCGAATGAATGAGTTGAAGTCGAACACTTGAAAGAATCTACCAATCAGGAGGCAATGATGAATCCCCACTGTCGATAGCGAAGAGTCTGCCACTGATGACTGCAAACCCTAAGGTACTGACAAAAAGAATCTAGATCTTATTCCCAGAGAAATGAGTCAGAGTCGATGGGAAAATATCTGCTGGAAGGAAGGCATTAAGGCATCCCACATCAGTCTAGCGCGAGTGTAACCCGCAGGCCAAGATTTGGAAGGAATCGAATGAAGCAGAGTGATGGAACCAAAACCGAAGTACGTTTCCAACATGCACAAGATGAAGCTAGCGCACGGAAGAAACCCTCTGAACCAACCAATAATGAAAGCTGACACAGAGGCGAGAAATCCACCGATAGGGTCAAATGGAAATCAAGGTACTGCACGAATCCCAAGTGTGATAATGTGTGCTGACGTCGAACATAGGGGAAACCACTCAGTCAAAGACCCATGATGATGATCAAATGCTAAGCACGAGGTCACCTATCAATGATGGAAATAGGCCCAAGGTGCGGCTCTAGGTTTGCTCTCAGAGAAATGTGTCGTAGTCGATAAGAGACAAACCCGCCGGCAAGAAGTCAATGGGGACCTTCTCAAACCAACACGAGCAGAAGACCAAAACATCTGATGTGATAGAACATGATACTGACAAGACCGGGAAGGCCGACTGAATAATGAGTCAAGAGACACCGCAGAATGGCCGACTCAAGCTAGACTTCCCTTGAACAAAAGCACGACTCGTGATGACCATGGCAGTAAAAAGTGACACTGTATAAGTCTGTCATGCAGGAGGCACAACAAACTCTCCATATGATTGGAAGAGATAACCAACCGGGGGAGAACTGACAAGTGAAACATGGTAAAGGCTGAACCTAGGTCAAAACTAAACCATCCCAAATGAAGGAAATATATATAAGTATATGTGCTTTGTTCAAGGGCGACAAACTGACTCTGTACTGCCATCAAAATAACGAAGATACATCCCGTTCCCGCTCTTTTTGTTATATTTAATTTTTTTGTCTTTTTCATAATAAGCCTGAAAAGAATAAAAGAATGCTATGGTACAATGGATAGAACGAGTATCAAGAAAGCAGATGCACTAGTTCCTGGGATTGGAACAATCCTATGCTCAATGCAAGGTGGCGAAAACTGGTCAGTGATACTCAGAGGAACGTTACATCCATGGGTACAAAGGTGTCAAGTCGTGATAGCTAAGTGCATGCAATGGTTAACTTGTACAGAAAGTCAAGGTCAAAAGTTGGCTTAAACATCGAGTCCAAATGAAGCCGGCTAAAGGCCAGGATGAACAAGTAGCCAATATGCAATGCAGTAATACAACTTAAACGACACCAGGGAGCCTCTAGGGTATAAGCCAGAAAAATGATAAGTGATGAAGAAGAAGAATGAAGCTTCAGCACATAAGACATGGCGGGACTAAAGAGGACTCCCGAGCCTACATAAAAAGCAGCATGGGCAACAAGTGATAGCGAGGAACTAACTAGGAAGCCCATGTAAAGGAAGGCTCTACCATCAATTCATGATTAAATAATCGGCGAGTGAAATGGGTGTAATACTCATGACCTGATGGGATCGACCCTAAGGCAAGTGATCAGTATGGAGGCTAGTATGCAAGATGCAACGAAAAGTGATTTCCCTAACCTATATGCCAGTGAAGATCATATACCTGCCGTGACGAGTCGGTAATCATGGATCAAAAACCGGGAAAAATCTCAAAATCGTCAAAATGTACCTGAAAACATACCAAACTGGGCACTTCCAAGCAATCGAGTTATACAGCATAAGATAGATCGAAAAAATAAGCATAAGGAAATTTTGCGAAAATTTTCAATTTTTTAGCCATAAATACACAAATTACCTTTCAATTGGTTCATTATTGCATAGCTGATTTGGAAAAAGTGCTCTGGAGCTAAAAACTTCTTTCAGCAAATCAGGAACAACCGACCGTCGGAACTCAGCGAAACTTCAGGTAGGCTCCTTAATCATCCTGTTTATTCATTTTGTCCGTTTGAAAATTAAAATTAAGTGATTTTTTGCTTTGAAACCCTTGCTAAAAATTGCGTATCTGTGCATACGCGGGTTCAATGAAGGCAAGTCGCGTATACACGCGACTGTGCACAGGGAAAGTAGCGTATGCGCAGGTCCGATTTCAAAAAAGCGTTTCTAATGCAAATTTTGATGAAATTTCTCAGGATGACCATCTCATGGAGGGAACGTGAGCACAACGCAATAGACCAAGAGGTCATGCAGGATCGCGCAGCGCAAAATATCCTCCGAAACTGCGGATTGTTCAAATTCTTTAAAATGCCCAATATGAAAAGCAATGTGCGATTGCTAGAAATGCTCGTAAATTACTGGGAACCAGATCAGGATTGCTTCATAATTGATCAGATGCCACTACGCATAGAAGTGGAGGATATATATTTCATCACTGGACTCTCCAGGAGGGGAGACCCAGTAGACCTTCACGGAAAACCCCTGGGAGGGTTAACTGTGGAAGATTATGTCCAGTTATATTGCGTAGATAATTCCAAAAAGGTTGGAATGCAGATTGCAATTAGAGATATCAGGGATTTGCACATGAAGATCCTCCTTTTCACCATCGGTAGAGTGGCAGGATCTGCCTCACTACATCAGGCGTCCAGGACGCAAATGAGTATAGCTGAAGAGTGTTTGATTCACGTCTACGATTGGTGCACAGCCCTGCTACAGAACATGAAACAACAGCTGACCTCTATTCGCCAGACAAAAACTAAACACTTTGGCTATGGTACCATTTTCACAACATTCTTCTTCGAGAGAGTTCCAGCTTTGAGACCCAGAGTCATCTCGACTATCAGCAGCCCGCGGGACCCAAGAATTGCCCGTTGGGCAGACATGATGAAGAGACTGGGGGGCAGCGAGGTACCCCGGACCACGTGGGATGATGAGTTCTTCCTGTGGTGGGGAGAACAGATCATCGCAGTGGACGACTATCCCTATGCCGGGATGGATTTCCGAGGAGATCCAGATCTAGTACTTCCACCTGGCACAGCATGGGGAGCAGTCGGTAAGTTTTGCAAAAAAAATTTGACTTATATGATTTTTTTTTGGATTTTTTCAAATATGTATGAAAAATGAAAAACACACATGTTTTTTATTGGATTCATAATGACTGACAATTAAAAATGATCATGTTTCAGATGTTAGACCAGTACGACCTGAGGGTCTCCCACGCCATAAGCGTCGCAGGGGCGAGGCAGAGACAGTGGACTCAGACAGGACACTCCAGGCCGTGCAGAGAAACCTGGAGGGATTGACCCGCCAAATCCCTATGGCTGCCGTGGAGGACTTGCCTGAAGCCATCCAGAGACGGGTAGTTGGAGTACCCCGAGACTGGGTTAGATTATTCCGTCGTGTGGCCACTGCAGTTACGTTCTATAGGAACACGACTGCTGGACAGGGACCTCAGGAGTAGATAGATTTTACATATTAGATGACTGTATATTCTTTTTTGAGACTGAACATGATGGGGCATAAGCCCAAATTTTGTACGAGATTATGGATCCAAATTTTGTAAAGTTTTTGACACTCCGATGATATATACAGCGATATTTGATGTGATGTGATAAATCTATCAAATGTATGATGTTTTTGATGATTAAAAATTTATTGTATTGAATGATTAATATGCCAATCTAATGCTTGATTAGCTAATGAGTCAGAAAACCAATTGTCAGCTCGAGGAATATGAATGAATGTTAAAAATTAAAATGACCTTTGTAACAAACGTACCCTCAAGAACAATCGTAATAAAAATGGATCTCGTACTCGATAAGTGTTGTTCAACTGCGACACCACCAGCTGAGAGTCCAAGAACACTACCAACGAATCAACACCCAAAGATATTGCCTCCGAGAGTAGATGAATGACTGCAGTGTATTTTGCTACATTATTGGAAGCAGGACCAATGCAGACCCCTCTTGATACCATTAGTCAATTTGTTGATAATGAAGGACTCGTCATGAAGGTCTCAAGGTGTCTACTAGCACCATCGGGCGTAAACCAAAATGACTCATGACATCCAACACAACTCACAGCTATGACGAAAACATCACCATCTCATCAAAAATCGAAAATCAACTTGGAGTATGTACAAAGCTAAACTATAAATATATTAAAAGAAGATGCCGTGCAGTCAAGCTCAGGCATAATACTTTCAATAGAGTCTGCTATGTCTGACACTATTCCTTCTCAAGTCAACCATGTATAAGCCTTTCAGACTTTTAACGATATAGGGGCCATACCACATCGACTTAAACTTTCCTGCCCCCAAGGCATCTTTTTCTTGGGCATAGACCAAAACAAGGTCACCTTTCGAAAAGACCCTAGGCTTAACCGCCTTATCGTACTGAACTTTAACTCGGTTTTTATGCGCTTCATTCATCGTGGCAGCATCTCGACGTCGCTCATCGAGATGTTCCAGCAGCGAAGTCAGTTTCCGCCGTAATCGGAAGTGTCGTGAAGAAGTTTTAACACCACTTATGAAGGAATCTCGCATTCAATGGGAAATACGATTCCACCCCATGACCAACTGAACGGAGGCCATTATGGCGAATCGACGTCCTGTATGCCCAAAGTGCAGGATATAGCATAATATGCCAGTTGGATCTATATTTATCAATCGTCCTTTGAAGAATTGTCTTCAAGGATTTATTCACGGCTTCCACTTGCCCATTGGCCTGAGGATAATATGGAGATGAATGCTCCTTATTTGAGAGCCAACTCAGCCATCATACTATTCTGAAAGTGACTGCCATGGTCAGTGACAATCTCTCTAGGTATACCGAAACGAGAAATAACTTGGTTGAAAAGGAACAAAGCTGCAGTCTCTCCATCGTTCCCAAAAGTAGGCATAGCCTCGACCCACTTCGTAAAGTAGTCTACTGCTACGATAATGTACTTGTGACCTTTTGCCGAAGGCACGTTACAAGTAGTAAAATCCATACCCCACTTTGTAAAGGGTCCGACAGTAACGACTGGAAAAAGCAGAGCTGGATGAGCGCGCATTTTTCGAGTATACACCTGACAAGGATGACACTTTTTGACCGATTCAATACAATCCTTGAAAATCGAGGGCCAAAAGTATCCAGCACACAAAATATTTTGGGCTGTAGCAAGCCCAGATAAATGACCCCCACAAGCTCCACCGTGAGAATCATTGAGCACAGCCTCAGCTTCTTCGAAAGTTAAGCAGCGTCTTAGGATTGAATCAACCCCTCGACGGTACAAAGCATCACCAATAATCAGATAACTTTTAGCTAAGTGACGCAGCTTACGACGCTCATCTTTCGAAAAAGAAGAGGAAAACTTCACAGTCTGGAGATATACAATGATATCCCCATACCAAGGATCTTGTGGAGAGATCAGAAACAAGTGTTCGTCCGGAAAGGACTCATCATAGATCATCTCCTCTCCACAAGGCAACTCGGAGATCAATTCCGCAAAGACTAAGGACTTCTTGGATTTGGCAGACATGAACTCGAGATCAAATTCTTGTAAAATCAAAATCCATCTATTATATTTGCCCCCAATCACTCACCTACTGAGGACAAAATGAAATGGATTGGCAGCTGCCAAGACATAAGTTTTGCGAAGAATAATGTAATGTCGGAGTCACTGCACAGCATGAACTGCTGCTAAGGCTAACTTTTCTATCGGGGTGTATCGAAGTTCAGGTCCTACCAGTCCTCGACTAAGGTAGTAAATAACATGCTCTGCCAGAGCATCATCCTCCTGAACCAGAACCATACCAATGGTAGATTCTGCTGTAGCTAGATACAAAAGAAAATCTCTGCTATAATCGGGTGGACTCAGTAAAGGAGCAGAGGTCAATGCCTTTTTCAAGGCATCGAATGAGCGTTGAGCATAGTCGTCCCAAAGAAAAGGAACTCCTTTCTTCAACAGTCTCATATCCTTTGTAATCTCGAAGATAGTTAACGAGAACCTCCTAAGAAAAATTAGACTTCCCTTGGAGACTTTGAAGCTGACGAATTGTGAACTGGAGGCAACCGAAGTATTGCCTCAACCTTGAAGGGATCTACCCTTATCCCTTCCCTAGACACAATAAATCCCAACAGCCAACCGAATGTAACCGCGAAGACGCACTTGTTCGGATTCAATCGAATTTTATAAAAACGACATCTTTCAAATATTTGCCGGAGGTGACCTGGATGATCTATCCTCTTTCAAGAATGAGCAGCTAAATCATCTAAGTATGCCTCGATAATTTTCTTGATGTCGTGGAAGGCGTAAGACATGGCCCGCTGAAAGGTAGCTCCAGCATTTTTAAGACCAAAAAACATTTTCTTATATGCAAACGTACCCCAGGGACAAATAAATGCGGTCTTATGTTGATCTTCTGGACGGATAGTAATTTGATTGTGACCAGAGAAACCGTCCAAGAAGGAGAAAATCTCGTTACCGACACACTCGTCAATAATCTGATCGATGAAAGGTGTGGGGTAATTATCTTTAGGACACGCCTTATTCAGGTCTCTGAAATCGATGCACACTCGAATCGTTCCTTGCTTTTTATCAACGGGAACGGGGTTTGAAACCCATTCAGTCAGAGGAACTGGGAAAATGAATCCCGCCTTAAGCAGCTTTTCAACTTCAACTTTGATAGCTGCTGCCTTCCTAGGATTAACCGGACGAAGTTTTTGCCTGACCGGCTTAGCGTTTTCATACGTCTTGATCTCATGCTGGACGATAGATGGGTCTATGCCAGGCATTTCCTCATAAGACCAAGCAAAAACATCCCTATACTCTTTGAAGAGGTCGGTATAGATTTGAATCTCTTCACGGGAACATTCAACTCCAATGAAGACATTCTCGATAATGTTGGGATCCCTGGAGATGTTCACCGGGATAGTAGGAGAGATCACAGCCATGTTCCCTTCAGCATATACCTGTGTTGGTGCCAAAGGGCTCAAGACTGGGTGAACAGGACCAGGAGACTGAGGACTTGGAAAAATTGTTTCGACTTCGCTCAAGTCAGGTAGGAAGTAAGACCGATGATGCAAATCATCCCACGGTCTATCTATACCTTTCATCGCTTCCAGGATAGCCTCTTCAGATGGAAGAGTGGTATCTAGACAATCCTGGGCAGAAGAAGAAGTAAGCGTCCAAGCCGGAGCCACATCACCATCCAACTCTTCCGGTGAAAGAGGAGCTGGATCAGACTTTGCAGTGTCAACAATAGACTGATATGCAATCTCAGCTGCAGAAATCGGAAATGCCATACCACCCACTTGACCTTCCGCCAATGTGGCAGTAGGGGAAGGTAAGGTCCAAGGGTCCGAAAAATAATGAGTTCGAAAGAACTCTCTTCGAAGGGGAGCCTTGGAGGATGAAATAACATTAATAGACACCTTAGGAGGAGGAAGATCGAAAGAACCCATCAGGGAAGAATACATTCCAACTCCTAGATTCTCAACAGGCGCCTTAGTATTATCCAACTTAGGAACAGATGAGTCAGAAGGCGCATCCAGGTCTACAGGAGGACAGTCCATTTGATCCACTGTAACGATCCTCCCTTCATGGGGGAAACATACAATTCGAAATAGTGAGGATGCAATAGCATCCATCTCATAAATCCAGTTCCTCCCCAACAAAAGGTTGTAGTCCAAGGCTGCATCCACTACCTCAACCTCTATGTTAACGGTTTTGCCCCCAACACAGATGGGCAAAGCCGGGACAATACCATGGGGTCTGTGAGAATGACCATTGAATGCAGTAAGAACAGTGCTAGATGGAACAGCTTTGGGAGATCCAAGTGTCTTCCAACATGCGAGAGACATCACGCAAGTAGAAGCACCCTCATCAAAAACCGTTCGAAAGATATTGGTCTTTCGATACGACGATCTAATGTGAAATGCCATGTGATGAGGAAGTCTCTTCTTAAAATTAGTCATATCAAAAGTGATCAGAAGAGAATTTTTCAGATCAACAGCCCCAATGGCAGTGAGCAAAGCACTGCGCTGAGCCGGACAAGACTGGAGTACCTCTAAAGCTGACATAGCACAAGGACTTTGCGCCAGATCTTCTACAATCGAGTAGTTCTGGGCAGCCCTCGCGTTCGGATTAATCGTTGACCGCTTAGAAGATGCTTTCGACATCCGAGGCATAGACTCAACAGTTGGCTTCGTGATGTGAAGCGGCTCAGTAGCATCAGGAACTTCCTTAGCTTTCGAAGATTCCTCTCCGCCATAATCACGGGATCTCGTAGCGACATCCACATGAGCACTCATCATAAAGATGTTAGATGGAATTTCCCCTTCCTGGGCACCTCCAGAAGAAGCCTTAGGATTTTGGTTCGCGCCAACAACTAATTGCTGCCCTTGGGGAAAAGGGTTTGTTAGCACAGCTTGAGAACTAGAAGAACCCTGCTGAGATAACAGGTACTGAGCATCCTGAATTTTAGGGCAAAGGTGCGTGAGATGGTCTCCAGCACAAAGCTTGCACGGAAACTTCACTTTCTTTTTCTCCTTTTGACCCTCACCAACACGCTCGTTGGTTTTATTTTCATTTCCCTTCCCGTTCTTGCCCTTCTTCTTGTTATTTCGTCCCTTCTTCTTCCCATCGGATTGTTGATTTCCTTTGGGATCAGAAGCTTGGACATCATTTATGGACAAAGACTGGGAAGGTGATGAATCAGCAGGCACAGCCTGACCAGAAGGAGCAGATTGTAAAGACAACTGCTGCAGTTGAGAAAGCAGGCTAGCTGCACCACTATTGACCGATCCGACAAGCCCGTCACCATGCGGACCAGGTTTAGGTTTCTACAAATCCAATTTGGAGCGAGGAGCATTGGGAAAATACTTATAAAGTACCCCAGACTGAGAATAGATCAGTTCTAACTACTGGGCCCTAAAAATGGCCTGCTCCTCCGAAAATACCCTAGATAGGGATACATCCTTTGAAATATCTGACTGCAGAGATTTCAAAAACCACTCGAGAAGGAATTCACCTGGAATATGAGCTTTGATGTTCTTCTTCTCCTCCATTCCGAATGTGATCAGAATGTGAGTTGCCTCATCCTGCTTAAAATTAGCCAGGAGTTCGGTCCCAGCCTCATATCTGACAGGCAACTGAAAATGGTTTAGAAATGTGACAGCCAGTTCTCCAAATGTGGCGAAACTTCCCCCAGTGAGCTCTATATACCATTTGGCAGCATTTCCAGTTAGGGTGCGTTGAAATAATCTCAACCTAACCGAGTCATCGATCAGGGAGTTCGAAGAGCACCATAAGTGGAAAGTGGTAATGTGGTCCGCCGGATCCTCTCCACTCTTGCCTTCAAACTTTGGAATGTCTGAAGGAAGTTTGGTCGGGACCGGAGGCCACCCCGGACTATAACGAATCGGGTCATTAGTTAACTTCGATAAGTCTGGCAAGTTTAACGTTGCCAGAAACGGTAAGCGAGGCAGAGCCTGAGAATTCCATCCTTGCGGGGATGGATTCCCAACATTCTGAAAAGAATAACCTGGATTTGATAAGGCACCAGGCTGCCAGAAAGGACTCGTAGAAAATGGAGAAGAACCTCCTCCCCACGCCGAGTTACCAAAGCCCAGACCAGTTCCCCCCGCTGAAGTATTGACTGAAGAGGAGAGCCCCTGATAGGGGTTCCAATCATTAGACAAAGGAGAAAAGGACTGATATGCACTCGACGAATGGAAAGAAGCATTCCCTTGATGACCTGCGAAGAACTGGTTCCCTGCCCCAGCCGTAGTAAACACAGGATTCCATCCCGTAAAAGTAGTCGAACTTTGCCCCCCAGACCAAGGGTTGAAACTCTGGGTCTGGGACGTAAACGGAAACGATCCTAAAGAAGGATTGGAACTAGGAATATGCCCAGTCCCAAAGGGGAAACCCTGAAACGAAGCTGATCCACTGGCCATGTTAGACATGGGCGTAGATCCAGCTGAAGCAGCAGAAAAGGTAAAAGAGGGACTTCCACTAATGGACATCCCTGAACAAAAGGGACCAGAATGGGAAGCATGTGCTTGGGTGAACCCAGAGCCAAACACAGCAGCACTAGAAGTAATCGAAGATGAAGCAATATTGCCCCCTGCTTCGACAGAAGCAGGAGTCTGAATGCCTGCAGCACTCACGGTAGAAGCCGCGTTCCCAGTCGTGGCCATCGAAAGATAAGAATGATACGGAAGATCCGCGCTCGTACCGGTCCGACATCAAGAACAAACGATATCAGAGGACGAGGAGATGACCTCAGAGATCACCAGTACGTTTTTCTCAACTTGAAAATCTCCTTCCTGAGGAAAAAGAACTCGTGAGGTGAGCGGAACGCTCCTCTCGGAACCGACACCGGAATCAGCTACGAAACCTTCAGACCTTGGTGGAGGATCTCTCTCCACAGCGTCAGACTCCACAGGGTGGTAACCACCTGCTAAATCACTCCTACGCCTTCTCGAAGAAGGCTCTACACTCTCGGGAGATAACCCCCGGATTCTTCTCGAACGTCGAGGCGCGATCACCACTTTATGCGATTTTTTAAATAGACCCGTAGGGTGAAAAGCTGGGGCAAGCTAGAGCAAAAGAGCACTTTCAAAATAAAACTTCGAGAAACACTAAGAAAACAGCCCCGTTATCGCTCGGTGATGAGGACCGACACCAAAATGTTGCAGCGATGACAGACCCGAAAGCGCTCGTACGATTAGGCTTTAAGAACCAGCGAAGGTAACGTAAATGCTACGCCGGGACCAACCACGCTTGTTTACCACACCCAAAGTCACATACCCTGCATACCGTTGAAAAGTTTTGCGACGTCACCAGTACCACGGGCATTCCCCCCCGCGTCACCGTGGAACCCAGGGAGTACAACTATAACACCAAGCCACACGGGCCGGCGAACGGTCTTGAGGTCATATTCAGCTAATCGGAGGGGGGGTATCCCTCTTCTCAACCTTCACTTCCCCTCTCGCTTGACTCTCGGATGAGAGCTTTCCCAGTCCACCTCACGGAGTTGGATTTCGCTCAATTAATCAACTTCTATGTTTGTTTGAGTGGCCTTGGAGAGTTAACTCTCCACTCACCTATTCCAAGGCCCTACAACCTAGCTAGTTGGTGATTGACACTTAGAAAAACTTGCTAGTTGATTTTAGATTAAATCGCTTATTTTATGGGCTGTTATTTTAAGTCACAAGGATATGGAGATGAAACCAATGGTGTTTTTGACGCAAAAGAAATTAATAAAAACTTAACTACATGCACATGCAGTTCTTTGTCTTTCGATGAAAATTAATCTCTATACAGGTTCTACGAGACTAAAAATTTGTATTTTTTCTTTTCAAAAAGCAAACCCACACTCACAAAAACTAAGAAGCTAACTAAATGATTATATGCACCTAATTCAAATCACTACAAGCATGTAAATCCTAAGATGCAAATTTCTCTTAAAACAAAGTGAAATTTCCCGAAAAGCTCCTTCAGTTTTAACTCTTCTTTTGTCGTCCAATAAGCTAATTCTTGAAATCAAGAACTCTTAAAATAAGGACACCAAAACACTTATCAATAAGAAGAAGAAATCAAATGACAACTCCTCCTCAAAATCAAGCCTAAAACTAGAAGCAAGAAACTTCACAAAAGCTCCAAAAAATATGGCCAAACGAAAATGAAAATGCAACAACAAAAACAAAAACAAGAGACAATGTTTTTTGAGTTTTTGAAATGCAAAAAACAAAAAGCAAAACAAATGTTTTTTGGGCTTTTTAGTTTTATAAAGAAAGAGCTCGAAAAGACCAAGCACAACTATCAAAATCTAAACCAAAACGAGACCGAATTTCAAGCACAAAATTCAACAATGCTCCCAAACCTTATAAAGCTAACAATAGCAAGATCAATAAGAGCAACGGAAGACCAAAAACTTAGCCACTCAGCCTAGACAAATAGTGCAAACTTCGTTGCAAACAAAGACTCCAAATAAGCAAGAAAAGTTCTTCGAAAATTGCAACAAAACCCTAGCCTATGGAACTCATGAAAACCAATCGAAAACGAAGCAAAAATCGCAATGCGAAGCACAACACAAAGATAGGAGCGAGTCAGTGAGTAGAAGCTCTCTGTTCTAATAAAGCAGAACAGCCAAGAATGCTCAGAAAGCGATCTTGGAACTCAATCCAGAAGTGCCAGCACCAGAAACAAAACTTTTTCCAAAAGACTAGTTTCCACTCAAACGAAAGAGAGAAAAGACATGAAACCACTTCCTTCACACTCCAGTAAGTACAGAGACACTGTAGACACAGGCCTCCACAGCCAGAAAGGACCAAAAAGTCAATAAACCCAAAAATTCAAAATCAGCCTAGGTATACGCTACTTCACAGCTATGTAACCAGCGTGCATACACGTCTGTTCTAAGGGAAACTCGCGTATACGCGGTTTCCTTCAGACAAACTCGCGTGTATAAGCGACTGTGTGCAAAAGAAGGCGCGTATGAAAAGGTAAATAATGAAAAAAACAAAAAGAACAAGCCTGGAAAAGACACCAAGACTTCAGACTGACTGCAAGAAAATAAACTGGACTGCAAATGAAAGATAAAACTGTTGGCAACCTACCAAACAGCTAAAACAACCCCCAACAGGAGAATCAAAGAATTTGATCCCCAGCGGAGTCGCCAGTTCTGTTTCGGGAAATATCACCCTAGAGGTTCGTTGGGTTACAACCTCCACAGAGCCGGGGGCATGCTACTTAACGGAGACTCACACAACCATGCACGTTGAGAAAAACGAAATAGAGCAGAACGAGAGGTTTACCCGTTGGTCCTACGTTTGAAGTAGATCCACGTGGAGTTCAAACTCCCTGCAACCGTCCTTCCTCTTTCACCTGAAATACAAGAAGAAACAAGCACAAAGGACAAGTTGTACAGTATATTTCTACTCTATATGTTAGTGAGATTCATATAAAACATTAAATAAATCATCATGAATGCTTGTATAACAAAAATTCTTCATACATTAAAGCATACACTAACACGTTTACTTCGGAACGACATGTGCCATAACATTATAAATAGCATGTACAAAAGTAACCTGCGTGGAGAGATCACACGATCCTTCCAAGGCCTTCGCGGACAGTCGTCGGATCCGTCGACCCTTGCCTCGCTAAGACTCCTTCCAAGGCGGTGCATACGAGATAACATATGAGTTATGTATCTCTAGGAAACAAGGGTTTCCTGTATAAATCTGGGAAAGTGCAGGAGGCACGGGGAATCAAACTTGAACTGGGATTCCAACAGAGTATAATGTCTATAAAATTTCTCTCTCCCTTAGGCCATACACATGAGGTGCTTTTATACTCCCTCAAAGTAGTTTCAATCAGTTGGAAACAGTTGGCCACATGCTGGGGTGGTTGAACTACCTGAGTAACCATCAACCCAGCCTGAAAATAGGGAATAATTATATATATTTTTAATCATTTTAATGGCATACGTGGAAAAGTCTAGCTGGACTCGCATATACACGCGGAAAAACACGGGCATAGTCGCGTATGAGGGATTTTACACTATTTTTAAGTGAATTTGTCCAAGTCTGTAGGAATGGGTGCCCATAAAGCCATAAAGCAATCATGAATCATGTCAAGGTGAGAAATGATGCTATAACACTGTAGCAAGCCCAGATAAATGACCCCCACAAGCTCCACTGTGAGAATCATTGAGCACAGCCTCAGCTTCTTCGAAAGTTAAGCAGCGTCTTAGGATTGAATCAACCCCTCGACGGTATAAAGCATCACCAATAATCAGATAATTCTTGGCCAAGTGACGCAGCTTACGACGCTCATCTTTCGAAAAAGTTGAGGGAAACTTCACAGTCTGGATATATACAATGATATCCCCATACCAAGGATCCTGTGAAGAGATAAGAAACAAGTGTTCGTCCGGAAAGGACTCATCATAGATCATCTCCTTTCCACAAGGCAACTCGGAGATCAATTCCGCAAAAACTAATGACTTCTTGGATTTGGCAAACATGAACTCGAGATCAAATTCTTGTAAAATCACAATCCATCTATTATATTTGCCCCCAATCACTCGCCTGTTGAGGACAAACTGAAATGGATTGGCAGCTGCCAAGACATAAGTTTTGCGAAGAATAATGTAATGTCGGAGTCGCTGCACAGCATGAACTGCTGCTAAGGCTAACTTTTCTATCGGGGTGTATCGCAGTTCAGGTCCTACCAGTCCTCGACTAAGGTAGTAAATAACATGCTCAACAAGAGCATCATCCTCCTGAACCAGAACCATACCAATGGTAGATTCTGTTGCTGCCAGATACAAAAGAAAATCTCTGCTATAATTAGGTGGACTCAGTAAAGGAGCAGAGGTCAATGCCTTTTTCAAAGCATCGAACGAGTGTTGAGCATAGTCATCCCAAAGAAAAGGAACTCCTTTCTTCAACAATCTCATATATCCCTTTGTAATCTCAGCATAATTGACGATAAACCTCCGAAGAAAATTAGACTTTCCTTGGAGACTTTGAAGCTGACGGATGGAAGACGGGGGAGGCAACCGAAGTATTGCCTCAACCTTGAAGGGATCTACCCTTATCCCTTCTCTAGACACAATGAATCCCAATAGCCGACCGGATGTAACCGCGAAAACGCACTTGTTCGGATTCAATCGAATTTTATAAAAACGACATCTTTCAAATATTTGCCGGAGGTGACCAGGATGATCCATCCTCTTTCGAGAATGAGCGGCTAAATCATCCAAGTATGCCTCGATAATCTTCTTGATGTCATGGAAGGCGTAAGACATGGCCCGCTGAAAAGTAGCCCCAGCATTTTTAAGACCAAAAGGCATTTTCTTGTATGCAAACGTATCCCAGGGACAAATAAATGCAGTCTTATGTTGATCTTCAAGACGGATAGTAATTTGATTATATCCGGAGAAACCGTCCATGAAGGAGAAAATCTCGTTACCGGCACACTCGTCAATGATCTGATCGATGAATGGTGTGGGGTAATTGTCTTTAGGACATGCCTTATTTAGGTCTCTGAAATCGATGCACACTCGAATCATTCCTTGCTTTTTATCTACTGGAATGGGGTTTGAAACCCATTCAGTCAGAGGAACTGGGAAAATGAATCCCGCCTTAAGCAACTTTTCAACTTCAGCTTTGATAGCTGCTGCCTTCCTAGGATTAACCGGACGAAGTTTTTGCCTGACCGGCTTAGCGTTTTCATACATCTTGATCTCATGCTGAACGATAGATGGGTCTATGCCAGGCATTTCCTCATAAGACCAAGCAAATACATCCCTATACTCTTTGAAGAGCTCGGTATAGATTTGAATCTCTTCACGGGAACATTCAGCTCCAATGAAGACATTCTCAATGATATTGGGATCCCTGGAAATGTTCACTGGGATAGTAGGAGAGATCACAGCCATGTTCCCTTCAGCATAAACCTGTGTTGGTGCCAAAGGGTTCAAGACCGGGTGAACAGGTCCAAGAGACTGAGGACTTGGAAAACTAGTTTCAACTTCGTTTAAGTCAGGTAGGAAGTAAGACCGATGATGCAAATCATCCCACGGTCTATCTATACCAGTCATGGCTTCCAGGATTGCCTCTTCAGATGGAAGAGTGGTATCAAGGCAATCTTGGGCCGAAGAAGAACTAATCGTCCAAGCCGGAGCCACATCACCATCCAACTCTTCCGGTGAAAGAGGAGCTGGAATGGATTCTGCAGTGTCAACAATAGACTGATATGCAATCTCAGCTGCAGAAATTGGAAATGCCATTCCACCCACTTGACCTTCCGCTAATGTGGCAGTAGGGGAAGGTAAGGTCCAAGTGTCCGAAAAATAATGAGTTCGAAAGAACTCTCTTCGAAGGGGAGCCTTGGAGGATGAAATAGCATTGATATGCACCGTAGGAGGAGGAAGATCGAAAGTACCCATCAGGGAAGAATACATTCCAACTCCTAGATTATCGACAGGCGCCTTAGTATTATCCAACTTAGGAACAGATGATTCAGGAGGCGCATTCAGGTCTACCTGAGGACAGTCCAGTTGATCCACTGTGACAATCCTCCCTTCGTGGGGGAAACATACAATTCGAAATAGTGAGGATGCAATGGCATCCATCTCATAAATCCAGTTCCTCCCCAACAGAAGGTTGTAGTCCAAGGCTGCATCTACTACCTCAACCTCTATGTTGACAGTTTTGCCCCCAACACAGATGGGCAAAGCCGGGACAATACCATGGGGTATGTGAGAATGACCATCGAACGCAGTAAGAACAGTGCTAGATGGAACAGCTTTGGGAGATCCAAGTGTCTTCCAGCATGCGAGAGACATCACGCATGTAGAAGCACCCTCATCAACAACCGTTCGAAAGATATTGCACTTCCGATACGGCGATTTAATATGAAAAGCCATGTGATGAGGAAGTCTCTTCTTAAAATTAGTCATATCAAAAGTAATCAGAAGAGAATTTTTTGGATCAATAGCCCCAATGGTAGTGAGCAAAGCACTGCGCTGAGCCGGACAAGACTGGAGTACCTCTAAAGCTGACATAGCACAAGGACTCTGCGCCAGATCTTCTACAATCGAGTAGTTCTGGGCAGCCCTCATGTTTGGATTAATTGTTGACCGCTTAGAAGATGCTTTTGGCATCCGAGGCATAGACTCGACAGTTGGCTTCGTAATGTGAAGCGGCTCAGTAGCATCAGGAACTTCCTTAGCTTTCGAAGATTCCTCTCCGCCATAATCACGGGATCTCGTAGCGATATCCGCGTGAGCACTCATCATAAAAATTTTCGATGGAATTTCCCCTTCCTGGGTGCCCCCAGAGGAACCCCCAGGATTTTGGTTCGCGCCAACAACTAATTGCTACCCTTGGGGAAAAGGGTTTGTTAACATAGCCTGGGAACTAGAAGAACCCTGCTGGGATAACAGGCGCTGAGCATCCTGAATTTTAGGGCAAAGGTGTGTGAGATGGTCTCCAGCACAAAGCTTGCATGGAAACTTCACTTTCTTTTTCTCCTTTTGACCCTCGCCAACACGCTCGTTGGTTTTATTTGCATTTCCCTTCCCGTTCTTGCCCTTCTTCTTCCCATCGGATTGTTGATTTCCTTTGGGATCAGAAGTTTGGACAACATTTATGGACAAAGAGTGGGAAGGTGATGAATCAGCAGGCACAGCCTGACCAGAAGGAGCAGATTGTAAAGACAACTACTGCAGTTGAGAAAGCAGGCTGGCTGCACCACTACTGACCGATCCGACAAGCCCGTCACCATGCGGACCAGGTTTAGTTTTCGATAAATCCAATTTGGAGCGAGGAGCATTGGGTAAATACTTATAAAGTACCCCAGACTGAGAATAGATCAGTTCTAACTACTCAGCCCTAAAAATGGCCTGCTCCTCAGAAAATACCCCAGATAGGGATACATCTTTTGAAATATCTGACTGCAGAGATTTCAAAAACCACTCGAGAAGGAATTCACCTGGAATATGAGCTTTGATAAGCCTCTTCCTTCTCCTCCATTCCTGAATGTGATCAGAAATGTGAGTTGCCTCATCCTGCTTAAAATTAGCCAGGAGTTCGGTCCCAGCCTCATATCTGACAGGAAACTGAAAATGGTTTAGAAATGTGACATCCAGTTCTCCAAATGTGGCAAAACTGCCCCCAGTGAGCTCGATATACCATTTGGCAGCGTTTCCAGTTAGGGTGCGTTGAAATAATCTCAACCTAATCGAGTCATCGATCAGGGAGTTCGAAGAGCACCATAAGTGGAAAGTGGTGATGTGGTCTGCCGGATCCTCTCCATTCTTACCTTCAAACTTTGGAATGTCCGAAGGAAGTTTGGTCGGGACCGGCGGCCACCCCGGACTATAACGAATCGGGTCATTAGTCAACTTCGACAAATCTGGCAAGTTTAACGTTGCCAGAAAATGTAAGCGAGGCGGAGCCTGAGAATTCCATCCTTGATGGGATGGATTCCCAACATTCTGAAAATAATAGCCTAGATTTGATAAGGCACCAGGCTGCCAGAAAGGACTCATAGAAAACGGAGAAGAACCTCCTCCCCACGCCGAGTTACCAAAGCCTAGACCAGTTCCCCCCGCTGAAGTGTTAAATGAAGAGGAGAGCCCCTGATAGGGGTTCCAAGCATTAGACAGAGGAGAAAAGGTTTGATAAGCACTCGATGAAGGGAAATAAGCATTCCCTTGATGACCTGCGTAAAACTGATTCCCTGCCCCCGCTGTAGTAAAGACAGGATTCCATCCCGTAAAAGTAGTCGAACTTTGCCCCCCAGACCAAGGGTTGAAACTCTGGGTCTGGGACGTAAAGGGAAACGACCCTAAAGAAGGATTGGAACTAGGAATGCGTCCAGTCCCAAAGGGGAAACCCTGAAATGAAGTTGATCCACTAGCCATGTTAGACATGGGCATAGATCCAGCTGAAGCAGCGGAAAAGGAAAAAGAGGGATTTCCACTAATGGACATCCCTGAACAGAAGGGACCAGAATGAGAAGCATGTGCTTGGGTGAACCCAGAGCCAAACACAGCAGCACTAGAAGCAATCGAAGATGAAGCAATAGTGCCCCCTGCTTCGACAGAAACAGGAGTCTGAATGCCTGCAGCACTCACGGTAGAAGCCGCGTTCCCAGTCGTCGCCATCGAAAGATAAGAATGATACGGAAGATCCGGCGGTCTCTCCGACTCCGGTCCGATGTACTGAATAACAAACGGATGATCAGGAGGAAGAGGAGATGGACCTGTAGCAGGAGGCTCAGGTACGTCTTCAACTTGAAAATCTTCTTCCTGAGGAAAAAAAACTCGCGAGGTGAGCGGAACGCTCCTCTTGGGACCGACACCAGAATCATTTACGAAACCTTCAGACCTTGGTGGAGGATCTCTCTCCACAGCGTCAGACTCCACAGGGTGGTAACCACCTGCTAAATCACTCCTACGCCTTCTCGAAGAAGGCTCTGCACTCTCGGGAGATAACCCCCGGATTCTCCTCGAACGTCGAGGCGCTTGATCAACCACTTTTATAGATTTTTTAAATTAGACTCAAAAAAGTGAAAAGCTAGGCAAGCTAGGAGCAAAGAGCACTCACTAAAAATAAAAATCCCTGAGATACAGTCAAGCAAACAGCCTCCAAGTATTTCCGCTCCGGGTGATGAGGACCGGACACCAAAATATAGGAAAGCGAAGTATAGGACCTCCCGAAAGCAGTCTGGGATGATTAGGGCCCAGAAAAACTAGCGAAGGTATCAGAAACAGTTACGCCGACCTCCTAATGACAGCCTTTGCCGGCTCAAGCACCCAAGCTTCGCAAGGGCACCCCCCAGAAGTACTGCTGAAAGTGATGCGACGTCTGCCTCAGGTACCACGGGTATTCCCCCCCGCAGTCACCTGTGTGGAACCTAGGAGTGGTAACTATGGACACCAATCCGTATCAGAAGCTGGGCGGAACGGTCTTGAGGTCATATTCAGCCAATTGGAGAGGGGGTATCCCTCTTCTCAGCCTTCACTTCCCCTCGCGCTTGACTCTCGGATGAGAGCTTTCCCAGTCCACCTCACGGAGTTGGATTTTGCTCAATTAATCAACTTCTATGTTTGTTTGAGCGGCCTTGGAGAGTTAACTCTCCACTCACCTATTCCAAGGCCCTACAACCTAGCTAGTTGGTGATTGACACTTAGAAAACTTGCTAGTTGATTTCAGATTAAATCGCTTATTTTAATGGCTGTTATGTTAAGTCACAAGGATATGGAGATGAAACGTATGGTGTTTTTGACGCAAAAGAAATTAATAAAAACTTAACTACATGTAAATGCAGTTCTTTGTCTTTCGATGAAGAGAAATCTCTATACAGGTTCTATGAGACTAAAAATTGTATTTTTTCTTTTCAAATAGCAAACTCACACTCACAAAAACTAAGAAATTTACTAAATGATTAAATGCACCTAATGCAAATCACTACAAGCATGTAAATCCTAAGATGCAAATCTCTTAAAGCAGAGTGAAATTCCCAAAAAGTCCTTCAGTTTTAACTCTTCTTTTGTTGTCCAGAAAGCTAATTCTCGAAATCAAGAACTCTTAAAATAAGGACACCAAAAACACTTAAAAACAAGAAGAAGAAATCAATGATAACTCCTCCTCAAAATCAAGCCAAAAACTAAAAGCAAGAAACGTCACAAAAAGCTTCAAAAGTTGTAGCAAACGAAAATGAAAATGCAACAACAAAAGCAAATAACAAGTGAAAATGTTTTTTAAGCCTTTGAAATGCAAAAACAAAAAGCAAAGCAAATGTTTTTTGAGCTTTTTAGTTTTATAGAGAAAGAGCTCGAAAAGACCAAGCAAAACTATCAAAATCCAAACCAAACAAGACTGAATTTCAAGCACAAACTTCAACAATGCTCCCAAACCTTATAAGGCTAACTCGTAGCAAGATCAATAAGAGAAAAAGAAGACCAGAAAACTCAGCCACTCAGCCTAGACAAATAGTGCAAACTCGTCGCAAACAAAAACTCCAAAGAAGCTAGAAAAGCTCTTCAAAAGTTGCAACAAAACCTAGCCTATGGAACTCAAGAAAACCAATAAAAAACAAAGCAAAAATCGCAATGCGAAGCACAACACAAAGATAGGAGCGAGTAAGTGAGCAGAAGATCTCTGTTCTGATAAAGCAGAACAGCCAAGAATGCTCAGAAAGCGATCTTGGAACTCAATCCAGAAGTGCCAGCACCAGAAACAACACTTTGCCAAAAGACTAGTTTTCAATCAAACGAAAGAGAGAAAAGACATGAAACCACTTCCTTCACAATCCAATGAGTACAGAGACACTGAAGAAACAGGCCTCCACAGCCAGAAAGGACCAAAAAGTCAATAAACCCAAAAATTCAAAATCTGCCTAGGTATACGCTACTTCATAGTTATGCAACCAGCGTGCATACGCGTTTGTGATAAGGGAAACTCACGTATACGCGGGTTCCTTTAGACAAACTTGCATGTATACACGACTGTGTGAAGGAAAAAGCACGTATACAAAGGTAAATAATGAAAAAACAAAAAGGACAAGCCTGGAAAAGACACCAGGACTTCAGACTGACTGCAAGAAAGTAAACTGGACTGCAAATGAAAGTTAAAACTGTTGGCAACCTACCAAACAGCTGAAACAACCCAACAGGAGAATCACAAGAATGTGATCCCCAGCGGAGTCGCCAGTTCTGTTTCGGGGAATATCACCCTAGAGGTTCGTTGGGTTACAACCTCCACAGAGCAGGGGCATGCTACTTAACAGAGACTCACACAACCATGTACGTTCAGAAAAACTAAATAGAGTAGAATGAGAAAGTTACCCGTAGGTCCTACGGTTGAAGCAGATCCCGCGGGGTCCAAACCCCCAGCAACCGTCCTTCCTTCTTAACCTGAAAGACAAGAAGGAACCAACACGAAGAACTGGTTGTACAGCATATATCTACTCTAAATGTTAGTGAGATTCATATAAAACATTAAATAAATCATAATGAATGCTTGTATAACAAATATTCTCATACATATAAGCATACACTAACACGTTTATTTCGGGAACAGCATGATACTTATGTATTATAAATAGCATGTACAAAAGTAACGAGTGGAGAGATCACCTGATCCTTCCACGGCCTTCGAGCAGACCGTCGTCTGGATCCGTCCAGCCCTTGCCTCGCTAAGACTCCTTCCAAACTGGTGCATACGAGATGACATATAGGGAGATGAGCATCTCAAGGAAACAAGGGTTTCCTATAATGAATTGGGAAAGTGCAGGAGGCACGGGGAATCAGACTTGGATAGGGAATACCAACAGAGTATAATATCAATAACTCTCTCTCTCCCTTAGGCCATACACATGAGGGGTTTTTATAGTCCCTCCAAGTAGTTTCAACAGTTGGCCACGTGCTGGGGTGGTTGAACTACCTGAGTAACCATCGACCCAGCCTGAAAATAGGGAATAATTATATATTTTTTAATCATTTTAATGGCATACGCGGAAAAGTCTAGATTTACTCGCGTATACACGTGGAAAAGCACGGGCATAGTCGCGTATGGGGATTTTTACACTGTTTTTAAGTGAATTTGTCCAAGTCTGTAGGAATGGGTTCCCAAAACCATCTAAGCAATCATGAATCATATCAAGGTGAGAAATGATGCTATAACACCTATAGTTGATACATACTCTTATTGTTCCTTGTTTTTTATTGATCGGAACAATATTAGATACCTAGTCCGTTAATGGGATTGGATAGATAAAACCTACACGAAGTAATTTTTCAACTTCTGCTTTGATAGCAGAAACTTTTCTTGGATGAATCTGACGTAATTTCTATCTGACTGGTTTGGCATCCTGGTATGTCTTAATTTCATGTACAATGATTGACAGATCGATTCCTGGCATTTCTTCATATGACCAGGGAAATATGTCGCGGAATTCCTGAAACAGGGCCTTATATGCTTGAATTTCTTCAGGCGTACAAGAAGCACCTATGTGAATGTTTTCAACAATTCCAGGTTTTATTGAAATGTCAAGAGGAACTGTCGTAGAAATATTTTCTAAATTCAATTCAGAATCGGCATGTGAGAGAGGATTCTGAGGTTCTTTGACGTAATCAGTGGTAAAAATGGAGGAAAAATCATTCTCAAAATGATTGAGATCAGGTAAAAACGAAGATCTATGATGATGATCTTCCCATGGTAATTCATCTACCAAAAAGAATTCACGAATATGTTCATCAGTATGGAAAACTTGTTGGGCAGGATCCGGAATTGGTGTCGAAGCTAAACTCGATATTCAAAATGACTCCTGATTGATCGCATTCACTGGATTAGATTCGGTTGAAGGGGTATCAGAAAATGACTGTACTTGTTGATATGCTAACTCAAAAGGACTCAAAGGCATTGGGACCTCGAAAGAATCCAATTCTGATTCTGAAGGTACTATACAAGGATCATCAAAAGAAATAGTACTTGATGTAATCATATTGATATTAGAAATAGGAGTTTGTACGTTAGGAGGAGACAGGGAAAAAGTTCCCAGTAAAGCTGAATATTTAATCAAACCTACTCCGACATCCTTATAAGGGATAGTCGATTTTTCGATATATTGGATACTATCAGTAGAGGCTGGGTCGGATGAATAATATGAGAGCTAATATATCTTAACGATATTTCCTTTATGAGGAAACATGATGAGACGAAATATCGATGATACAACATTAGTCATAGTGTAAGACCAACTGCGACACAAGAGAAGGTTATAATCCAGAGGGGCATCATCCACTTCCACGTCTAGATTAACCACTTTGCCTTCGACCTCTATTGGTAGATCTTGTAAAATACCATATGGCTGAAAACCTCTTCCATCAAACGCTTTGAGAATAGTTGGTGATTGGTTTATTGTTGGAGAACCAGGTGATTTGCAACATTTTATCGACATTATACATGTAGAAGCCCCTTCATTAACAATAGTACGAAAGATACGCTTGTTCTTGACTATTACCGGAATTTGAAAAGTCATTTGATGAAGTAGGCGCGGTGTAAAATTTTCTAAATCGAAGATCATGAGGTTCAAATCCTAGAGATCTACAACTCCTAAGGCTGAAAAAGGTAATTTTCTTTGGGATGGGCATGATTGCAATACTTCCAAAGCCAACATTGTTAAAGGGGAAATTTCCAAATCTTCAACAATATTGTAATTCTGAACAGCTCTCGCATGTGGATTAAAAGCTGATTTACAAAGTACACCTTTTGCAGGCGGTTTAATAACTAAGTCAGGATTTTGTTTCTTGATCTGTAATGGATCAGAAACTAAGGGAGATGTAGTCGATGCAGAATTGGATGTTTCTACTTCTTTACTAGTATTTTTACTACCATAATCTTGTGATCGCATTGCAACCATGAAAATATCCTCAACAGGATTGGATAAAGATCCAACCATGTTACTATCTTGAGTGGAAAAGGGATCCTTCAAGACAACAGGTATAGGCGAACCCTTAACTAATTTTTATACCTCGGCTCTATGCGGGCACTCTTTTGTAAAATGATCCTAGTCATAGATGGAACAAGGATATCGAGGTTTGCGTTTTTCGTCATTTGGTTCAGTTGTATTAGTTTTATCTTTTGAAGATTTCTTCCTTTTATTCTTACCTTTCTTTTTACCACCAGTTTTAGATTTGGCCATAGATGTCTCTACAACATGGATATCGGCAGAAGTTTCTAGGGAAGAATCTCCTTTGGGTGAATCGGGTAAAGTGATAATAGGAGAAGTAGTCTTGGAAGACTTCTTCTTACTCCTACCAGTACTAACAGAACTAATTACACCATCAGCGGCATGAGAGCCAGAAGGAGTTGCAATTAACTGACCAGGTCTTGTTAAATCAGGGATTTTATCGTACAAAGTACTTGACTGAGTATAGAAAAGGTTAATGTACTAAGCCTGACCAATAACTTGCTCTTCCGTAACAACACCTCCTTTAGCCACATCTTCAGTAATTTTGGGCAATAACAATTTAATAAACCATTAAGCCAAAATTCGATCAGGAATAAAGACTTTCACTAAACGCCTTCTACGTCTCCATTCATGAATGTGATCATATATGTACGTAGACGTAGACTGCTTTAATGAAGTCAGTAATTCTGTGCCATTGTCGTATCTAACAGGCAACTGAAAATGGGTTAAGAAAGCTATAGCTAACGCGTTAAAATTATTAAAAGAGCTGTGTGGTAACTCAATGTACCATTTGGCAGCTGGACCAATGAGAGTTCTCTGAAAAAGACGTAATCGAATAGAATCATCAACTAGCGATTTGGATGCGCACCAGAGGTGATAAGTCATAACGTGATTAGACGGGTCCTCTCCTGACTTACCTTCAAATTTCGGAATATAACTGGGCAACTTGTTAGGCATCGACAACCAATATGGAAGATAAAAAATGGGATCGTTCGTAAGGCGAGACAGATCTGGTAAATCTAAAGTTGCTATAAATGGTAACCGATGGCTAGGGTCTTGATAACCTTGAGTGATCAAACCAGTGCTAGGAGGAGGATAGCTAGGATATCCTGGAATCGGATGTGCATTTTGAATTGTGTAACCTTCTGGGTAACCAAGATTAACCGAACCATACTGGGGTTGTTGAGGTATTTGATAAGTTTACCCAGGGTACGGCTGATACTGATACGTTGGATTTTGTGTAGCTTGACCAATTTGATACTGTCCCTGGTACGGTTGATAAGTAAACTGAGGTTTACTAGAGAAAATCGTACTTGTACCAGTTTGTCCCGTAGGCATCTGGGTTGTAGTCTAACTTGTAGGTCCCGACTGTGGTATAGAGGCTTGAGGAATTTTCACTGAGGCAGGGATACAAGAAACCGGAGCTACAGATAATCCAGAAATAGGTGTTGTAGGTTGAAGAGAGGTTGCAGTAGTTACAACAGTTTGAGGCAGAGTCTGAGGCATACTAGGCCTAGGCTGCTGAACAGAACACGGTGCAGGGGTTTGAACAGTAGGCTGAACAGGTTTCTGGGTTGGACCAGAAACTAAAGGCTGTCAAGGTTGATTAGGTAACTGCACATTAGGTTGCATAGTCTGTTGAACTTGCGATGGATTCCACACCATGTTCATTACGGGGTATTGACTCGTAGAATTTTGTACATATGAAGGACCATAGCTTGGTTGAATGTAGGGTTGATAATTAAGTGGTAAATTTCTAGCTCCTTGTAAAAATGATTGACCGGAAGGCGGTTGGAAACCTTGAGTTGGGTACTAACCTTGAGTTTGATAACCCTGAGGCATGTACTGAATCTGGGGTTGATAAGGACCCTAAGGAATATACTGAGTCTGGGGTTGAACTTGGGGTATGTACTATCCTTGAGGTTGATAACCTTGAGGTATGTACTGTCCTTGAGGTTGTTCTCCAGGTAAATAATACTATCCTACAGTTTTTCCTGGTAGAAAATTACCTTGAGGCTGCCCCCCAGGTGGTAACTGACTACCTTGAGGTTTCCCACCAGGTGGTAACTGAATACCTTGAGGTTGCCCCCCAGGCAGTAACTGAACCTTGAGGTTGAGGATTTGTTATATTACTAGACATCATAAAATTTTTCTCTACGTTCGATGTTTCAGTTTTAGTTCCACTCATACCAGTTGATAACACTTGTTCAGTTGGTCAAGGAGTTGCTCTTGAGAAATTATCGGAGAGTGACTGGTACCCCGAAGGAACAGAAGGACCACCGTATAAAAATGTTTCCGGTGATTGGGAAAACATAGATGACTCACTTGACATGATTGATGAAGGATAATAACCCCTTGGTGTAGGATGAAAAGGAATTCAGGGTGGTGAAAAACTAAGACCCGGGTTCTCTAAAAAATCTGTCAATGAAAAATACCAAGCGTCACTTCTAAAAGGACTATAGAATATAGATTCACGCTCCCTAAGATTCAAAGTCTGTTGGTTTTCAGGAAGAGTTACTTCTTCGTCTGGACCGACAAGTTCTTCAATGGAAATGAGGTCAAAATGAAGATTTTCAGTAATAATATGTCTTACCCTAGGTGAACCAGGATCACTAGAAGTTGGAGTAACAAATCCTGAAGATGGTTCCAAAACACCAGGTTCAGAAATTTCAAGTTCTTCATCGAATTCACTGGAAGGAGAAATACTACCAGTAAGCTCGGAAACTGAAATCGGTTCTTGAGTATGCTCTTTTGTTTGTAGTTGATAATTAGGATGAACAATTGTAGATGACTCTCCTACTTCTGTTGATATAATTCTACTGTCAGTAGTCGATACTAGAGCTCGCAGCCCTTCAATTTGGCTTGGTGTATATTCAGGAGGCTTCCCCTAAAGTCTGCGTGATTGTCTCGGTAATTCAGCCACGATTAAAATTTATTAATCACACGCAATCAAATGAAAATTTCAATGAAAACTCCTAGAGTCACTAAGGAAACAAACAAATGAATCACACGCTTAAAAATCTAGGAGATCAAACCACACAAAAATAGTAACTTCCCACACTAAAAATACTAGTTGGTGATGAAAACCAACGTCGTAGTTTTTAATGCAGAAAGGACTGTTGGAACAGTTACCCCGACAACCTTCTTAATGAAATAGATCGGTGCAAGTTTCTCCACTTAAACCATCTCAAGTGAAGATAACCCTCCGGAGAGTCCAAGTGAGTCTAGTCGACGTCTGCTCCAGGTACAGTGGGATCTTTCCACCATCGTCACCTTAGGAAAAAACCGTAAGATTATGGTCACTATGGTTACCAACAGGAACTAATATACCTAGGGGAACAGTATATAGTTTGACATACACGCAAGGGCAAAGTAACAAAGCTCAATCCCCTTAAAGGCTCCTTGACATAATCCAAAGTATACCGACAAGTGACCCCAGGCTCCTCGACAATGGTCTATCTGAGGTTTACCATTGTTAATACATGCACTATCGTTCCCAATGAGATAGAATTGATGATCCCACTGGTTTAGATATGACCTCGTGCTTGACTCCTTTAAGAGGAGCTTCCCAGAGCATACAAGCAACTATTGGATTATTTCCTACCGCAATATTAACTACTTGTTTGTTTTAACTTTCTTGGAGATTTAATTACTCCCTACTCCAAGACACTAGCCTAAGCTATATTGGTGAAAAGAGCCCTAGAAATATAAAGTTACTAGGTTAATTTTAATGTAAGCGTTGATTTTATAAGGTTGTTTCTTAAGAAAATAGGTGCGAAAGTGAAACTGATGATATGAAGTGACCCGACTCAAATCATACTAAAAATGCATCTATAATGAGAAACAATATGTTTTCTTTCAATGAATTATAGCTAAAGGAAGAGTTGAGAAATGCAATCTTTTTTTTTTTTAAACAAATCTTTCCTTCAAACAAGAATAAATAAAAAGAAATCTAATTTCAATGAGAACTCAAAATGATCTATGCTCAATAAAAATCCCTTTTTGTTCAAGATCAACACTGCAAACTAAGCTTTTCTTCAAAAGACACTACAATTTCTAGAAAAGCACTCAAAGCAAAAAACACTATTTTGAGATCTAACAATTCTAAGACTAAATTTGAATTAAAACTTCAAATATTTTAAGGATATCTTACTTAGCTTGTGATCTAACTAAGAAATTCTTTGCTTGAATCAGAAAGAATTCGAAAAAACATCCAATTTTCGCTTTTTAAGTGAAATTCCAAAGTTATTAATAAAAGTTTAAACAATTTGCAAATGAGAAAAATAGGATCTAAAAACTCATAAAACAATTTTTGCTATGATGTCAAACTCAACAAGAAAATAGGAGAATACCAGTGATCTAAAGGCATACCAAGGTTTCTAATCTTTGAGCGGGATGTAAGACAAAGCAAAAATGATTATAACATGCAAATCTTTCAGAAAATCAATCAAAAATAAAATGCTGAAACAAACTCTTAACCAAGGCTTTATGATAGAAGATACAGGTCTGGGTAATCACTAAGAACCTAAAAAACTAATCTAGAAGAGAAGATTTTAATATTTTTCAAAATTTTGATAGGGTCCATAGGATTTAGTGCAATCCAGTGTGGTCCCGCACTGTGGGTACAGGAAAAGTGCGAAACTACCCACACTGTCTCAAAAGGAAAAGAGCGAACACAAGAAAACAAGAGGAAAAACCAAAAATATTCAAATATTTCTCAGGGATTCTATAGAGATTAACTACCCAAGCCAATATAAATCAATTAAAATCAGGAAACATAAGTTCATAAATCAAAAAGTAAAAGAAATCAAAGCTCAAATTATTCCCCAGTGGAGTCGCCATTTTGTTGGACAGATAATTCATTCTTGTGGACAAGACAGACCTCCCAAGTGTCCTACAGATAGCTAGAAACAAACAAACAAACAAAACTATCTTTCTCTAGATATATTGCGATTCATAATTAAATGCTATAAAGGTTTAACGATCTTACCTTTGATCCAACGCTTGTTTGTAGTAGTAGTCCTTCAGTCGCCCCAAAGAGTTATCTTCAAAGATCTGCAATTACAAACAAAAAAACATCAAATAGCACCTGCAATTCATATATTCATAAATCATATCCATTATAGTGATCAAGGAATCCATAATATAAACCAATCAATTGACAGCTTATTGAGAAAATGGATTTATTTGTATTAAATTAAATAAGGAAGAACCTTACAACCATGTTTGCCTTGATGTTGTATAGGTCCTCCTAGGGTCCAGAGCAAGCATTTCCTTTACTCAGATCAGCCTTGCACTCTTACAACCGAGATACATACAGGTATGTAATCCTTCCCACATGAAATCTCAACTAAAAGGGTCTAAGTTTCAACAGCACTTCGCCTCCAACAATGCTAAAACTTCAACTCATCCATTGGTAACCCCTTGAGGCTGCCCTATGCCTATTTTTATAGTGGAGAAGAGGAGGTTATAGCTCCATTCAAGAAGGGATAGAATCCTCCTTCAAAGGGACTTGTTCCTTACATCAAGGGGTTAGCTCCTTATTGGATGGGATGCATGAACATGAAAGGAGTGTACTTTCCACCGCAGGAATGTTTCTAGAAGCTTCTAAAAATGACTTTAACTGAGCTTCTAGATTTTACTTGCACCTTTTATAATCTTTTATAGGGGTCTGCACTTTTAATAAGTAGAAAGTGCACTTAGTTACGCATAATTTATAGCCAAAACGTGCGGGACCGCAGGAAAAATTAGGAGAAAATGCGGTACCAGAGTTTTAAGGCTTTTATGAGCTTTTCTCTTAGTTTTAAGGCTTGACTTTGGGAACTTTGATATTGTAGACTTTCAAGGGAGTACTAAAATGTCATGGTGACAAGTTTCAGTGTAAAAAATTTATGCTATAAATTTAGGACACTAAATTGACTAAACATCAACCAATTCAACCTGTTGCACCCACATCTACTCCACCTGTTAATACATCTTTACCCATATTACAGACTCAAACTTTTGTACCTCAACCATCTCAGGCAGGTCCCTCAACCCAATACCCTCAAGTATTGGGCCCTCAAACTCCAACTCCTTCGGTTGGTTTACAACAACCACCTGTATCTGGAATTATTTATTCACAAGTTGGATTACCATATTATGAGATGTTGCAGCCACAACCAGGTTATACCTATCCACAACCAAATCCAAGCTATCCTAGTTTGGGTATAATATTGGTGGACAGACCCCTTGGCAGCCACAAGCACAAATGCCACAACCTTCATTTCAACAAGTAGCGTACCCAGGTTTTGGTCAACAGGATCCTCAAGCATTTTCTTATAAAAAAAAACCCTATCTCGGTTGCTAGTAACAGATTCCTTATGCTGGTGCTCAGAGACCTGTATCCCAAGCAATTCCATCATACCCTGGCTGTGCTCAGCCGGACTTAAATCGACAGTTTCCCTTTGTTTCAACTCTAGAGCTACCGAATTTAAACCGGCTCACCAATGATCCAATAAATTACGCTCCTTGGTGGTTGGTGATACCGCATAAGTTACCCTCAGATATTCCTAAGTTCAATGGAAACCCCGGGGAAGACCCGTCGATGCATGTTATGACTTATCATTTTTGGTGTTCATCTAGCTCCCTAAATGATGACTCTGTTTGACTACGTCTTTTCCAGCGTACGCTCACTGGTCCGATTGCGAAATGGTACATTGAGTTACCAAGAGCTTCTTTTGATAATTTCACCACCCTAGCTACTATATTTTTGAATCACTTCCAATTACCCATACAATATGAAACTGGAACGAAACTCTTGACTAATTTTCAATAAACTAATGCTACTCACATTTCTGATCATATTCATGAGTGGCGTCGTTGTCGTAGAATGGTTAAGACATTTGTTCCTGACCAGATCCTTGCTGAGTGGTTCATTAAGTCCTTGTTACCATCTATAATTTAGGATTTCAGTAAAGGTGGCATCGTCACTGAAGAGCAAGTCATTTCTCATGCCCAATATTTAGACTTCATTTACACTTAGTATGGCATGCTCTACGAGAAAATTCCCAACGTACCACGATCTAATTTTACTGTTCCTCCTCCATCTAAAGACTCTCATGTCGGAGACAGTATGATCGGTACTGCAAGCACAAATCACTCTACTGCATCTGATCCTACACCTTCTTCCGAAATTCATGCCAAGTCATCTAACAAGGGAAAAAATGACAAGCATCCTAGAAGTAAGAAAAAGGGAAAATCAAATAAAAAGAAAACTTCTACCCTGTAGGAAAGATCATCTGATCAATCGACTGGAAATCGTTACCCTTGCATAATCTGTAATAAGGAACATTTTGTTCGAGACTATACTCACTGCACCGAAGTCTCAAAATTGGTTAAGACCTCACATGCATCCGCAGTGTTGACAGATGCATTTCTAAATCCAGATACAAATTTGGTTGCTATGGATCTAGCTTCTAGTTCCCAAGTGCTTTGTTGTCCATCACGAAGCCATCGACTGATGTTTTGGTGTAAATGCGTAATAAATATTATGTTAGTTGGGCTAATGATCAACCTACTACCTCGACCATGAATCCATCTACATAATCGATACCGCCAACTACTATTCTTGAATTGAAAATAAAGCCACCAAAGGGAGTCGTTCATAAATCGACATTTAGTCCTCGAGCCCAAGCTACTCAAAATTATAATATAGTTGAAGATTTGGCTCAATCCCATTCAGCTATGTCAGCGCTTGAGGTGCTTCAAAATTTTCCCTCCCAGAAGCAGTCTTTGTTGTCGGCAGTTGGTGGAATTGATCTAAAATATTCCAATCTCATAGTCTTTAATCATACGAGCTATGTGCCGCAATTACCAGCAGAATTGGTATTCTCCATCCAAGTAAATGTTCTCAATCACCTTGTTCATCGTACTATTATTGATGAGGGAGAATCTATGTGCATTATCTCTCTAAGCTACTGGAATTCACTTGGCTCATCGCGCCTATCTCAATTGCCTACGACATTGAAAGCATTCGACGGACATACATATAATCCTTGCGGTATTGTCAATAACCTACATGTTGAACTAGGGGGGAAAACATAAAATGTTGAAGCTGAGGTCTTTGACAAACCCCTTGATTACAACACTTTACTTAGAAGGCCATGGGTATATGCTATGACTGCGTTCATTTCTACATATTTTAGAATGATCACCTTTCCACATAAAGGTGTTATCACGGTCATCAATCAACTATCCTTAGTTGCCTCTAGTTCCAAGGTAACTGGAAGCGTTTTGTTAGTTCATGCACCCCAACTCGCACTTTAGAACATTGGTGTAGGACTCTTAAAGGATTCCACCCTCATGGGAACCTTTGCATTACCGCCGCCTATGACATTGATAGAAATTGCAAACATAGAGACCTACTATATGATATCTTCCACTCCATCTAGCTTAAGGAAGATTATGGGTGATTATGAAGTTGTTACATTGGATGAGTTCCTTCTGCCCAACCCAATTGAGCTGGCATAGAAATCAATCTACATGGCTTGGGAGGCGAATCTGAAATCATTGTCACTGGTCGTTTGGGTTGATCGTTCATTAGATTTTGGTACTCCATCTCATCCTTTTTCCTCAACTGTCTTGACAAATGATACTATTGTGGAATCCATGATGCTAGAAGGAGAACCATGGGAAGATCATCATCATCGCTCCCATATTTAGGATTACGAAGAATATAATCTTAGTGAACTTATATCACCCATCGATCACAACATCCTTTTCGAATTATTTTCCCATTAATGCACTCAAATTCGAGTGAAATTTATAAAATATTGAAGAAACCATTTCTATCGATATTTCAACCAAACCTGGAATTATAGAAAACATTCATGTTGGCGTGTCTTGTTTTCCATCAGAACTCGAAATATATCACTCTCTCTTTCGTGAATTTCATGATTTATTTTCTTGGTCTTACGAGGAAATGACAGGCTTAGATACTAGTATCATTGAACACACCATTAATATGTACCCTGATGTCAATACGTCAACGCCTTCGTCCTATTCATCCAAAAAAGGTTGTTGCCATTAAAGCAGAAGTTGAAAAACTTTTGCGTGTTGGTTTCATTTACCCTGTTCCACTAATTAAGTGGGTTTATATCATTGTTCCTATTATGAAAAAACAAGGAACGATCAAAGTGTGCGTCTATTATCAAGATTTCAATCTTGTTTGTCCAAAAGACAACTATACTACTCCCTTTATCGACCAGATTATTGACGATTGTGCTATATGCGAAATATTTTCGTTCATGGATGGATTTTATGGCTACAATCAAATCAATATCCACCCAAAGGACCAATATAAGACAACATTTATCTATCCTTGGTGCACATTTTCTTATCGGAAACTCCCGTTTGGTTTAAAGAACACTGGGGAAACTTTTCAGAGAGAAATGAATTATTCTTTCAATGACATCAAGCACATTGTTCAACCCTATCTAGACAATTTACCTGCACATTCATGAAACCGGATTGATCACCCGATGCATTTGAGAGCTATCTTTTTATGCTGCTAACACTACAAAATACGCCTCAATCCACATAAATGTGTTTTTTGTGTTGGTTCTGGTCATTTGCTAGGATTCGTCGTCTCAAAAGAAGGAATTTGAATTGACCCACTGAAGGTGAAGGCCATTCTTGATTTGCGTGTGCCCTCAAATTTGCTTCAGTTACAAAAAATTCAGGGAAAGGCTAACTTCCTAAGGAGGTTCATACCCAACTATGTCGAAATGGCTAAAGTATTTACTCTGCTCTTGAAAAAGGGGATTCCCTTCCATTGGGATAAGGTTGCACAAGCTTATTTTGATGTTGTCAAGGATAGACTTGTCTGGGCATCATTAATGTATCCCCCCAATTATCATAGTGATTATTTCTTATATATCACCACGGCTGATACGACCATTGCTATGGTATTAGTCCAAGTAGAAAATAGGATAGAACATTTGATATATTATTTGAGTCGTAATCTCAATGATATGGAAGTGAAGTATTCATACATAGAAAATCTTTCCTTGGCAGCCGTTCAAGCTGTCCAAATATTTCTCCACTATATCCTATTCCAGAAGACCATTGTCATTTCGGATTGCAACCCCATGACTTACATCTGATCATGTCAATTGCTGGGGGGAAAGTATTCAAAATGGATTGTCATTTTGCATGAGTTTGATTTGGAATTCATCAAATCCAATTCAAATAAGTCTTTAGTATTGGCTGAGCTTCTTTGTGACCTTCCCTCTGATAGTACTGCTACTGCATCGAAGCCATATATTCTTCATGAGTCTCTGTTTCTGATTGGATCATCTGATCATTCGTATGGGGATTTTATCATTTATCTCCAAACCTAGACTTTTCGACATGATACCTCTCGCTCTAACCAATGACATATTCGATACCAAGCCAAAGATTATTTGATCGTCACCGATTTATCGTCGTGGCGTTGATACAATTTTAAGAAGGTGTCTCACTCACGAGGAGGACAAAAATGTTTTAAATGATTGTCATGTTGGGGCTTGTGGTGGACACTTGTTTGGATACGTTACCATGCAAAATATACTCCGTGTCGATTACTTTTGGCCTACCATATTTCCTGATTGCATCCTTGCGGTTGGAAGTTGTCATGCGTGCCAGATATTTGATCGTAAAATCCGCAAACCGCCAGTGCCAATGCATCATATTGTATTTGTGGGACCATTTTCAAGATGGGGCATTGACTTCATGACTTGTAACCCTCGTTCGTCCCGGGGGCATGGTTATATTATTTTTGCAGTAGAATACTTTACCAAGTGCGTTGAAGCAATGCCTATTATTGTTTTTCTTTAATCATGTCATTTCATAGTTTGGGGTTCCATAAGCTATAGTCACAAATCATGGTTCGCATTTTCGAAATCATATGATGAATGAGTTGAATGCCAAATTAGTACTGTCGCATGACATTTCTACTCCTTATTATCCACAATCCAATGGACAAGTTGAAGCTATTAACAAGATTTTTAAACGAATGCTTCAACGAATGATAGGAGTTCATAAGTGAAATTGGCATTTAATCTTGTACTCCGCTTTGTGGGCATACCAAACCTTGGTGAGAAACGCAACCAGATTTACCCCCTTTCAATTGGTGTATGTTCTGGAAGCTATCTTGCCAATCCAATCTGAAATACCATCATTAAAATTCCCAATCAACTTGTTAGCTAACACCTCTGCTGAAGAAGCACGTCTTTTTAACCTCATCCATCTTGATGAAACGCGTCTTGAAGCCCAATTGGCCAACGAAGTGCATAAGAGACGTATAAAGGTGCAATACGACAAGCATGACCAGCCTCGCATCTTCTCATATGGTGACCTGGTCCTTCTTTATGATCAGGAAGCTGATGTAATATGTACAGGGAAATTTGAGCCGTTATGGCATGGCCCCTATATTTTCAAAGGAGTTCTTGCTAAGGGTGCCTACGAGTTGGTAGATTACAATGGAATTCCATTAGCACAGCCCCGAAATGGGTTGTATCTGAAACGTTACTATGCTTATTCATGAGCGTAGTAAACTATTGTATTATATTGTATATATGTTGTTGATTTTCATTTATTGTCTTAGTTTGTTTTTCTAGATTTTTCTTGAAGTTAGTAATCCACTTTATGTTTCGTCACATATTTCTCAATCTTTGGAACCTTTTGTTAGGTATGTTGATGGTGCTATTCGTAGTACATAGAATCTATCCTCTGTAGCGTGGGCCATTTTCACTCCGAATGACGAGTTAGTGAGTTTTCAAGGGATTTTTATAGGTCGATTTACAAACAATATCGCTGAGTATAGTGCGTTTATCGAACTTCTCTCTGATGCCATTTCATTTGGTATTAACCACATCATTATCAGGTTAGACTCACAACTTGTGGTACTGAAACTTACTAGTGTTTCTACTGTCAGAAATCCAACACTGCATCATATGTTCCTAAGAGTTCGACTTTTGGAAAGACATTTTGATTTCATTCAATATCAACACATTTCCAGAAAATTAAACACATTAACTGATTCTTTATAGAATTATGTTATAAACAAACATTCGCAACGCATGTAAAGATACATTCACATAATTGAATAGGATTTCACAATAAACATAGGAAAACATTGAAAACAAATAGTTAGATAGTTATAGGTTTTGACAAAATTTGTGCCCAAGACACATTGGTCATCTGACCTCAAAATGTATGCAACATGTCAAAAGTAAACTAGTGGTGCTCATGGTAACATGCTACTGATCTAGCTATCCTACGTAGTAACTGCATCCAATGGTTAGGAACACCAATAGTATGGCAATGAAGTCACATGGGTAACTCTTCGATCCAACAATCTGGAATCCCAAAGTTCAACAGCTGTATGTGCTGCTGAAGCGCAGTAAGAGTCTCAACCATATCCAAATCCTGAAGGACTGCTCTCTTGACAGCCCTCTCTGCTGGCTCATCTGCTCCCTGTTCTGGCTATCCCATTGGTCGAACTCGACCTACATCTACATACATCAAAAAATTATTTTAGTCTTTTGAAAACATCAAAATACAAAAACATGTAGAAACCTTACAAAAATAAAAAAGCATGGTCTAAACATTATTACCAATTGCACCCCACTGAGCACCTTCTGGTAAAACTAAATTTGGATCTCCTTGGAAGTCAATGCCTGCATATGCAAAGTAATCGATGGCGATAATCTGTTGCCTGAACCAGGCAAAGAATGTAGTCGAGAACATGATGGTCGATTGACCAACATGTCTAGCCATCATTTCTACCTATCTTTGCATCCTTGGATCTCCAGGGTTAGATATACCCAACGTCACATGCTGAGGCTGCATCAATGGAATCCACTCTAAGGAAAAATAAATGAGGATCGAACCATAGTTGAAATTTTTCTTCCTTCCTCCCTTTTCCTTGCTTAGTTTTTCTTTCATTTAAGAAAGTACAACTTCGGCCCAGTTGAAAACTATTGGTTCGAAGCACTCTGTTGCATACTACATGTAAGATCTGTTCGCTACATGTGGTGTACCGGTACCAACAAGCTTTACAATCATGAATAAGATGGTTCTCAATGGAAAATCATGAACATCACGGATGTTTATTTTCCCATCCTTTCTAGGTTCTTCCCCTGGGTTGCAATACTGCAATATATAATCTCTCACCATCTCTCCTCCGAGAGCAGACCCTGAGAGAGAAATGGGTAGGCCTCTCCTTGACAACCCTGTGAGAAAATAGATATCCTCCACTAAAATTGGGACCACTTTGTCCCCAATATGAAATGTCTCAATCACTGGATCCCATGCACGAACAAGGAATGCCAATAGTTCCATTTGTTTCCTCATACCCGATAGTCTAAAGTACTTCAACAACCCACAGTCTCTGAGGGTTCTTACAGTACCTGGATCATTCAAGGCAATCATGTTTTGTTCCTCATGTTCTCTTTCCCTCCAATTAATCGTCATTTTGGTCTATTAAATCCCTGAAACACAATCATAAGACTCATAAGGACCCATTTCATGCAAAAAAATAGGTAAAATTTGGGCACACTGCAAAGAAAAAAAAATGGAATTGCGCCCAATGACCCCCTGGTTAAGGGACAGTGCATTGCAAGTGCACCTAGCCTTCAATTCCAGTGCATTGCAATGCACCTTTCGACATTAAAGGGTGCGTTTACCTATGTGAAGAATAAATTTACCCTAAGGGTCCCAAATCCAGAAAAAAAATTATAATGAAATGAAGTAAAAGGACTACTGAAGGAAAGAGGAGGTTTATGGCACCAACCTAGATCAAACGGTGAGGAAAACTGTCCACATAATCGATCGCAATCAACAACTGAATTTTGGGGGCAAAAACAAGTTCAGAGATCCAAAATCCAAATGGTAACTTTCAAATGGTAAAAGTGAACAGTAAAAATCTTTTAATTAGTCATTTGATTATTTTCAAATCATATTTATTTCTATGAATATGGTTTTATTCATTTTTATCATGAAACAAGTATTTTTAATCCATTTGATGTTGCTTTGAACAGGTTTACAACTAATATAGTTGATTAGTCGTGCACCCTTATTTCAAGAATGATTTGACCACAAAGCATACTTTTATCCTTATTTTTAGAGCTTTGATAAAGATGAAAAATGAATTGAAGCGCACTTTTATCTCTTTTTTGAGCTTCGATAACAACAAAAAGGAACCCCTGGAGTCTTCTTTTAGCTCTTTTCAAACTCCGATAATGTGAAAATATTACCGAGCACTTGTCTTTTCGAGCTCGTAAAAGTAAATGAAACGACATCTACTCAATATAAGTTTAACCTTTTTCCGGATCGAGATAGATTATTTACGAAAAAGGAAAACCTTAGTCGAACATGGCTAGGAGGTTCTCTCAGATATCATTTTACACTTTTTCGGATCTGAGCGACAAATTTACAAAAAAAGACTCATGGATTTTTCTTTTGTCCTCTTTTTCAAACTATCTAAATGTGAAAAAGGATCGGTCTATCATTGTCATTAGTCTCGTTAAAACATAAAATTGCAATGGGCTTGTTGATCATAGCAAGAATCGAGTTTCATTTATCGCTAGACTCGTTAAATTATTAAATAGCGGCGCATATTCACCCTAAGGATGGAATTATAGATCAAGTATATGTTATCCTCCTGAAGCTTTTAAAAATAAAGAGGTACTGGTCGACAAATGACTAGGGAAATTTGGGAAAGAAAATATAACACTTTTATGAGAGCAGGTCGCTCTTGAACATGACACCTTCACTCCATCAACATGAATTTTACGTTCGGTAATCTTTTTAACGGTTCATTCATACCTATGGTTCATCATACCTTCACTTCGGTTTTGGTTCAATGCTGGCAACTCATCTCATTGTTGTCGATATGTTCAAGAGAGGTCATCCAGTGAATGCTCATCCTTCTGTAATACTCATAAACCTTCATTTTCATGACAGTCATCCCTGAACATTGCTATATCAAGTCACATTTAGTCTCCAAAATCAGTAACTCTCATTTCACAATAAAGTGGCTTTATGTCGACATCAAATCATCATCCAGGAAGTTTACTTAGAAACATCATCTTCTAGTACCATGAGGCTTGTTACATCATCAACAAGATCCTCGCTTTTGAACCTTTGATCGAAATATTTTTTTGGCATTTGACATCAAATCATCTATTCACGCCTTACAAAATGTATTGCAATACCTTGAGAGCCATTAACATCAATGGTGGTTCTCTCACATTTGTTAACGGCTTACATCATTGGCTAGTAATCAAACGATGTCTTACCATGTTCGACTTCAAATCATATATTCGTATGGCTAGAATTGTACCCAAATAATAGGCATGTCTGTATTGGGAAAAATTTCAATGTAGACGGATTTCTGAAATATATACATGTTATTAGATAGTTTATGTGATGAGCATGGGAATTCTTCCCTCAGCAATTCGTGATCAAGATGAGAATATCATGATGTAATGTATTGTAAGATAGATGCAGGTTGCCACTCCACTTCAGTTCTAGCTCATCACATCGTAAAGCATCTCATTCAAATATATTATTATTATTATGACTTCATGCTTTAGGGGGTATTTGTTATAGGTCAATTTGGGCATCATCCCTCATAACCTGGTCAAACTGGACATCATCCCTAGGACCAATGAAATAGGGTCTATCATCCCCTTATATTCCAGTTGCTATATGCCCTAAGAAAATAACAATACATTCATGACATCTATTGTGAGCTTTCCAAGGTTTGAAGTATATGTTATATCACTTATTGACTCACCAACACTGCCTCTAAAGGGACTACATGTGTTTCATATGCAACATCCTCCATTCAAGGGTGCACTGCAATGCACTTCTCGACATTCAACAGTGCGTTGGTCACCTGGGAGCGGAATTCTCATTGTTTCGGGAATATCCACATGGCTAGTGCCTTATAGAAGAGTCCATATGTGTCAAACTTTGAATCCAGGTGTCCATATAAAACCTATGAACTTGGGAACATGTATTTCCTATTGTTAGAAAGTCACTCATTGAGAAACTACCATCCGTTTCCCTATAAATTGAGCACAGATCCTAGTGCTAAGGAGGGAATAATTTTGGTAAAGAAATGTTGTTGGATTCTCATTTCAGAGAGTGAAAGCACTGATATGTTTCTGGTGTGATGTTGGATGTGATGAGGTTGGGATGAAGTTGGAGCTGGTGGCATCAAATCGATCATTGGTTGTAACCTCCCCCTTCTACTCTTAATAAATATTGTTGTTCATTTTCCCATATATGTATTTGTTTATGTTTCTATTTCTCATGCAATGGACTCTTGAATGATATACATGTTTCACATCTAATCGATTTGAGTGATTAAGATAAGTATGCATCTGTATATTGCAAATTTGTTTGTTGTTCTCTATTTATGTTTGAAGGAATCAATCATCCCCCATGACCTAGTCAAAGTGGACATCATCCCAAGGACTAATGAAATAAGGTCTATAATCCCCTTATATTTAAGTTTCTATATGCCCTAAGCAAAGAAAAATTCATTCATGGCTTCTACTATGAGATTTCCAAGGTTTAAAGTATATGTTATATCACTTATTGACTCACCAACATTTCCTCCAAAGGGACTAGCTGCATTGCATATGCAACATCCTCCATTCAAGGTTTCAATACAATGCACTTCTAGACATTCAAGAGTGTGTTGGTCACCTAGGAGTGGAATTCTCATTGTTCCAGGAATCTCCACATGGCCAGTGCCTTCTAGAAGAGTCCATATGTGTCAAAATTTGAATCCAAGTGTCCATCTAACACCTTTGAACTTGGGAACATGTCTTGCCTATTCTTAGAAAGTCATTCATTGAGAAACTACCATCAGTTTCCCTATAAATTAAGCACAGATCCTAGTGCTAGGGAGGGAACAATTTTGGTAAAGAAATGTTGTTGGATTCTCATTTGAGAGAGTGAAAGTACTGATATGTTGCTGGTGTGATGTTGGATGTGACAAGGCTAGGATGAAGCTAGAGCTGGCAGCATCAAATTGATCATTGGTTGTAACCCCCCCCCCCCCCCCCCCCTTCTACTCTTTAATAAAGATTGTTGTTCATTTTCCCATATATGTATCTCTTTATGTTTATATTTATCATGCAATGGACTCTTGAATGATATATATGTTTCACATCTAATCGATTTGAGTGATTAAGATAAGTAGGCATCTGTGTATTGCAAATTTGTTTGATGTTCTTTGTTTATGTTTGTAGGAATGAATCTGGCGATCTGAGTTGGATTGAAGGCAACAACAAAAGCGACAGAAGGAGAAGAAGAAGCATTTGGATTACAAGTAGGTTCTTCTATCATTATGTGTGTCTACTTATTTTAGATAAAGTGTTAGCAAAGTCTTTCATCTATTGTTCTAAGTGCCTAGAACCACACTTAGGGAGTTTGATTTATCCGTAGATCATAATTCTTCATGACAACAATATCTACCAACTTAAGATTCTAATACGATAAACTTGATACCCTTGCTAGGGTAGATCTTTGCACCATTGAAGTAGCAAATTTGTATACTGAAAATATTGGAATGGGACAAGATAGAGAAAATGTACCAGATAAACAGGGTATATAGGAGCACACAACATCATTTGTGTATAAAAATGATACAAGGAACGGAAGAAAGGGAATAAGTTCTCTAAATTTTCACAAATGACTAAATCAATTGATATATGTAAAAAAAGGTACATCAGAAAACAATGGAAATGCAGGAATGCCAAGGGCATCTCCTAGAATGCACAAGAAATAATCTATATTAGTAAAAAAGGAAAAAACAAAGGGAATAAACCATAGACAATACACAATACACTACAAATTTTGAAATATAGTACCTTAAAGTGCATGAAAATAGGGCTAAGAAACACAGTAGATAAATAATTTAGAAACATGAAGGGAAATCATCAGAAGAACCCCAATAAAACCTTCATAAATAAAGTTTTCTAATAAAAGCATAATGTTCTCCCATCATAAAAAAACTATGATAATGGGAATCTTACCTCAAAACCATGGTAACTAAATAGATTTCTTTGCTCCTCCAGCTCTATCCACATCTCAGGTATACCTAAAAACCATCACATTGTAATATAGTTGTCAAAGAACACACTAGCATTAATAATAGAGACATCATATAAAAGGAAAGATCATTTTTAACTTAAAGAAATTGATAGTAAAGAATTACACTAGAAAAATAAAATCCCCTCTCTACCTTACATGATACTTAAAATTCATGGCTCAAATATAGACAACATCGGACAACTTTTAGGAACCAAAAACCTTAAAAAACATAAGATTATTCTTTTTAACAGAAAAACATTGGTCAAATAAAGAGTCACAAGGTATGATAAATGCTACCCCAGAAACCCTAATAGCTCAAATAACAAAATTTATGATACATAAAATATATAAGAACATCAATAACATCCTAGTAATAGAGATGGATCTGAAATCCCATAAACCCTAACTGAAATCAAATTTAATAAATGCATGCCAACCAAAGTTGAGAAAGTAAAATCTTACTAGTAATAGTGAAGCCTCTTAGTAAAAAAATTTTGCAACAACGAGAAGCCTTTTATTAAAAATTCAAATAGGACAAAAAACTTTAAATTGTGAATACTTTACATAGTTGCTAAACAAAAACTCTTAAACTGAAACTGTGAAATTCTAATTTCTCTTAATAATTGTATGGGTACACAGACAACATTTAATGTGATCAATCCATACATAAATTACATGTTGTTGTTACTATCAAGATTATGTGTTATGTGTTAAAGTTTTATTTCTTTTTAGTTTTACTTATATTTAAAAGGTTACATCGAACCACATATAATTAGTCTAATCAAACTTTGTAAGTAATCACAAAACAATATATTAATACTTAAAAATAAATAATAAATAAAAATAAATAAATTTCAAAAAATAACCTTAAAAAACTTATTACAAAATATTTGAAAACATTAGACATTTTTTTTAAGAAACAAAAGTCAAAACATTTGGACTAAAAACCGGTTTCTATAATCCTTGGTAGTGACTAGTAATAAAGTTTCTGGCTAAATTTCCATTCCTAGTATCTTGTCAATTCGGAAATCATTCTTTGTTCTAAACCATTAAACATTCATTATACATTCATTATGGTAATATGTACTTACGGTAAGGTTTTTCATAATTTGATTTAATTGCATAAATGGTGAATTGAATAGATGTAATAGTTGTCATACTTACCCCCGAAGTCCATCAATACCAATAACATACAAAATTACCACACAATGCATCCGTGGTAAAAAAAAGGGTATAAAAGATGGTCTTTGCATCTTACGCTCTCGAACTGAATCACGTGTCACAATCAAACCTTTGTCATCCTAGGGGAGACGAGGTAACGTTTTGTTGGTAATGATGGTGGAATCATTCCTAGATCCTATTAATGTGTTAAGGTGGTGTTCGACTACATGTTTGGAAGACACAACCAAAGGAAAATCAAATGACCACCATATCCATTGCTCACCCTTGTCTTCTAATTAAGGAGTGTTTGAGGGAAATATTATCTTGAAGAAAAAGGTGGTTGAAAGGGTACTTATTTAAATTAACTATTAAATATAGTTTTTATTTATTATTTAAATTAACGATTAAATATAGTTGTTCCTTTATTGGATTAATGGAAATACAAGTATTGGGTATGTTTTTTGGTTTTTTTTTTTTTGCTTTTTAAAGGTGAGATTTTTTTAGTTGAAGTTATAGCAAAAACATTGGTTTAAGAATTGTGATATGCCAGGTCAGGAGGTGACTTCGCAAAACTAAATATGAATTAGATGGAGGTTGTGTGTGTACTTATACATGGAGGTGAGACTATTGGGATTCATTTCCCAATGTCTCTTGGCATTCCTTATTTACTATTTTACAATAATAAACAATCTAACACAATCCCTTAGGATTAGGTGTCAACATTCTCCCCTTTAATCTGAAGGGATGTTGGTGAGTCCAAGCATTGTTCTGAATTTTTCAAAATTTTCTCTTCCAAGTACTTTGGTGAAGAAGTCTGCAGTCTTCTCATTTGTGAAACAATGACGTAGATGGATAGTTTTTGCCTCAACATGATGTCGAATTAGATGTTATTTTTTATTCATGTGCTTTGTTCGATCATGGAAATTTGGGTTCTTGGCCAACTTTATTGCAGAAGTGTTTTCAATCATGAGTGGAGTTGAATGCATTTGTTTCATCTGCAAATCTTCTAGGATTTTCCCCAGCCACAAAATTTCCTTTGTTGCTTCGGTTGCTGCCACATATTCTGCCTCAGTTGTGGAATTTGTTGGAACTGATTGTTTGTGTGATCTCCATGAGACAAATCTTGATCCAAGACTCATGGTATAACCTAAAGTAGATACCCCAGTTTCTTTGTCCCCATCAAAGGCTGAATCAAAGTATCCGATTAAGCTGAAGTCGCCTACGTGTGTATATTTGAGTCCAAAGTCTTGAGTCCCCTTCAAGTACTTTAGAACTCTTTTTGTAGCAGACCAGTGTCCTTCAAAAGGTTTTTGCATAAACCTAGAGAGCATTCCAACAACAAATGAGATGTTTGGTCTAGTGGTAGTCAAGTAGATAAGACTTCCTACAAGTTGTATATGCTTTGTTGCATCCTTGAATTCCTTCCCTTCAATGGATGTGAGCTTCAAGCACTGTTCCATTGGAGTGCCAAACTTGTTCAAAAAAACTCCAATGTACTTCTTTTGAGAAAGGAATATAAATTTAGGATGTTGAGTGACTTCAATATCGAGATAGTAGTGAACATATCCCAAATAAGTCATTTCAAAACCTTTCTTCAATTCTTTCTTTATGGATGCAATATAACTCTTATTTTTCCCTGTCATCAAAATACCATCTACATGCACCACAAGATATACAACTATTTTTCCAACTTTCTTAACAAAAAAAATTGCATCATCAAGATCAAAATGTTTGAAGTTAAGTTTCAGAAGATGCTTAGTTAATTCTTCATACTAGGCTCATGGTGCTTGCTTGACGCCTTACAAGGATTTTATAAGTTTGCATACATTGTGTTCTTAGCTCTTCATAACAAATCCTTCTGGTTGGGACGTACAAAATTTCTCTTTTAGATCTCCATTCAAAAGGGCGGTTTTTACATCTATCTGATGGACTTTCCATCCCTTCTAAGTTGCTATGGAAAAGAGTGTCTGGATGGTGGCCCATTTTGTTGTGGGGTAAACTTTTCTTCATAATCGAACCCTTCTTTCTGTGCAAAATTTTTTGCCACAAGCCTCTCTTTGTGCTTGTCAAGTGAGCCATCTTCTCTGTACTTGTTCTTGTAGACCCACTTGCAGCCAATTGGTTTGGTTCCCAAAGGAGGATCAACCAGCTTCCAAGTGCCATTCTTTATCAAGGGATCATACTCCTTTTGCATTGCTTCATTTCATTCAACATGAGAAGCGACTTATTTGAAGGAAGTTGGTTCATGATCTGTAGACAAATTTAATTCACGTGATAAGAAATATCCATATCAATAGGTGAATCAGATTTTTCTATGTCACCTCCATTTTGTCTGGTGGAACTTCTTGTTCCTGTCTTTCCAACCTCATCGGGATGAAATTTTTCTAGTTTGTTTGTCAGGCATTTTGGGGGACCTTTCTAATATGGTCCATGCTTCTCGTTTGACTGAGTTGGAATTGAATCAAGATTCAATATCCAAATTCTATCAATCACATCGTTCAAAGTGTCATTTGTGGTTGGTTCTTCATGTGGGGGAGAGAGTGCTTCGGAAGATGATTCCACAGATTGATTCAGTATAGGAATCCCCCCTTCAAGATGTGGAATTTGATTATCAAATTCTTGAAAAGTCGTGTGAATCTATCCAGGCGATCAAGTTGCCGCTCAACAACATTGTGAGTCTTGGAATATTCAAAGAATATGACATTTCTTGCTACTACAAACTTCCTATTAACTTCATCATAGAGACGATATCCTTTGGAGGTATTGGAATACTCCAAGAAGATACATTTTTGACTTCTAGCACCAAGTTTATTCCTTTGTACCTTAGGTATCAAAGAATAACAGGTGGAACCAAAGACCCTGAAATTCTTTACCGAAGGAATGTGGCAAGGCCAAATTTCATAAGGAGTTTTATTTCTGATTGAATTCGAAGGACACCTATTATTTATGTATACAACACATAGAACTGCATCAGCCCAAAACGTTAATTTTACATTCTTAAAAAACATCATGGAGCGGACCATATTTAAAATTGTCTTGTTCATTCTTTCAGCTACATCGTTCTGTTGGGGATTATAGGGCACGGTTGTTTAATGTTTGATCCCATGTTAACGAAGATAGCTTTCAAATTCGTTTGAAGTGTATTCTTTCTATTATCAGTGCACAAAGAACCAATATGAGTTTGTGCATCATTTTCAATCCATGCATGAAAAATCTTGAATGTTCGAAAAACATTATATTTGTTCTTCAATAAGTAAACCCAACACATTTTGGTGTAATCATCAATAAATGTCATCATATATTTATTTCCATTTGCAGAAGCAACAGGCACGGGGCCACATAAATCTGAAAGAATAAGCTTAAGCTTAAGCTTAAGGAATGGATGGAGGAAGCAGA